>JAAEAF010002337.1:0-136466 GCA_011037195.1 Triatoma infestans
CACGGCAGGTTCAAGAAACATCTGCACAAGGTGGGATTGGGTGCTTCGGAGACCTTGTGTAGACTGTGTCAGGAGGAGGAGGAGACGGCCTCTCACCTGTTATTTGATTGCGTTGCGATCGGCAGATTGCGGGTACGAGATCTTCGGCACGTTGAGACCGGAGGAAATCGTACTCCAAGACGGACTGGTGGGGAAGGTTCTGGACCTCATGAAGAGGGGGGCTTCCTCTACTAGGTACTGAGGGGTTGGCACAATAAGCCTCAACGGGTAGGCTGCAGTGCCTGGGTCTGAGTCCCCCCCCCCCTGTGCCCCCCTCAATCGAACATCTCGTGGTTCGTTCATTCTCCCCATCACGTCATGATAAATAACGTGATATTATAAATTACCGTATTGTTTATTTAAAAATCACCTAAAAATGGGCCAACGCTCGAAATATCATGGAAAACAATTTTTTTAGTCTATTACAGAAAAAAAACTCTGAGGGTTTGTCAAATATTCATTAATACCAAGGAAAGGAACGCTAGACTCGCACACGGAGGTTCCGGGTTCGAGTCTAGCAGGACCCCCCTTTAGTTTTTCTCTTTCTAAAAGACTCTACAGTATATTGTCCAGGTGATGGGCAGTCTGTTGCTAGATAACACGCTCGGAGGCCGGCAGTTCACTAGAAGGCTTCAGGGGCACAATAAAATCTTTCAGGGAGCGGTATACTATCCCCCCCACCAAGGAAATCTAAATGTGAAAATCTATTAATTACCGTTATATTAAATTCTCTTTGACTTTTCCTTTATAAAAAGCAATGGAGAAGGCAATAAAGAACAAAATTTCACTAGAAATTTGCAACTAATTAAGACGTGTCATTTAGGAAATGTACCTATAGTCTTATAGGAAACACAATACTAATTAGCTCTCTAACAAATAGCTAATTAGCTAACTAAAACGAATTTATACCCAGTGTTTAACATATTTACCTATTCAAAATTAATGTCCATTAATAATTTTGTTATTTATTTATTTTTTAATTTTAACGAAAAACGAAAGACTTTTTAAACTTAAACAATTAAAAAATTGTAGAGATTTGCTCTTGACATTTAGTAGTGTAATTCGTTCTATAATCCCCAACATTTTTTTGCTAAAGCTCTTGTGGTATTTTTCCTTCTTCTTATGTTTATTTCTTACCAAATGCAGGTTTACTATGGAGATAATAAGTTTAATTGGCTGCTCAATATTGACATTTTATAGATCGCACTGAATGTAGTTATAGATCGCAATTCATTGGTCCCACTTTTATATTCTTAGAAATCCTTCGTTCTTGCACTGATATATTGGATATATTATCATCAGGTAATCATGGATAGCAACTTTAGAGTCGAATAGTAGGGCAACCATTTTTTTTTTTTTGGACTTCAGCCTCGCTAACAAGATTCAACTATGTCAATAGTGGCAAGTCTTCCATCAAAGTTCGTAGCGTTCTCAACGACAGGAGCTGCGCTTAGAAATTCTGATTAATTTAGTCTAGCTTCTGTATTCTTCAGCCACTGAAACAGTGCCATTCGTTAAAACGCGTAACCATACGGTGGATAGATAGATAGATAATCTTGATTAGAATTTTGTGCTTTATAATTACTTCATCAAGTGTTAACCCAAGATGGGGCAGATGTGAGAAGAAGGAGAGAATTGGAGATAATTAAGGAATGTGAAGAAATAAACTTGTTAGATGTACTGAATACTGTTATAATGAATGAAATGTACAAACTGCAAGGACATTAACACTGGTTGTATGATATTTGAGGATAAAGGTAGCAAGAGAATAATTAAGAGAGAGTCAGACTGGCTGAGAAATAGAAAGTAGGTTGACGTTCGTTGACTGACTGGTGTCAAAAAACTCTTTCTTGTAGGGCTAGCTCGCCTCTATTTATATCGAATTCTCCCTCCATAGTTTGGCCTAGGTAGGGAGTAATTAATATTTGAATTTTAGTTTTTCTGATCTTATGGACCTATGTTTAATTTATTGTTTGAGAACCCATTAAACAAGTCTTCAGGATATATAGTTTTCATATATTTGGTTCTTGAAGATTAAGGCATCAATACTATACATTGAGTCTGACCGAATCTACAAAGAACACCAAAAATGCTTTCTGTACCCGAATATAAAATCCTTAAACCTTTATAACTAACCAGATCTTTAAGTTCCAAATTATTTTATTTAATAATCTATTTATTTTCAAGCAAATATCTCATTTTTATCGTCCAAGAAATGATTTATGGATAAATACAATTTTTTTTGTTCATTGTTTTTGAAATTCTATTTTGTTGAAGAAAAAAAAAAATGCGTTTGATTTGTATTTTCACTAATTAATTTATTTATTGACTTATTTTTATAAAAACATTAAAACATAGATTAAAAATTATTTAATCATCATACTAAATTAAATATGAAATCAAAAATTAATTGACGATAATTTCTGTATACACATGGTAATAAAAATTTATTACTTCATAAAGTCATAATCCCCACCACAATTTAATAACATGTTTACATATTAGTGCACTTTCTTCTTCCGACAACATCCATAGTTTAATAATATTACTATAACCATTGTTCCATTGAATAGTTTATAAGTATAAATTATAGTAAGCCGTAATGTGATTGATATTCGTCATTAGAAAAGCTGTGATTAAATGTTTTTAAACCAAGTAAGAATCCTTGTGTGGAGATGAGGTTGATCGATGAATAAACAAAAATGAAAGTTCATTGGTACTTACATCCTGTTCTCTTTGATAATAACATTATTGTCCCTTACTTTTTATTAGAGAATATGGTAATAATTACTTTTTAATTGTTAATAATAGCAATAATTTTTCTTGATAAAAAAAAAATTAATAATCATTTAACACGTCGTAAACGAGAAATTTTATTGCTTGAACAATAAAAATTAGTCGATAAGATACTAAAAGTAATGACACTAAAGTTACCTAATAGAGCCTTCATGATCGGCGATAAATAGGTTTCTTCAATCGAACTGAGAAATACGGCCTGCAAAATGCAAATAGTCTCATTAATTAAAAAAAATATGGTATGAAACACACATGACTTTCACTTATTCTAATTAATACAAATTAATTTTTTTTTTAATTTAAGGCGCGAGAACATTCATGGTCATTGGCGCCCGGAACCTTATCGCTGCACTGCCAGCCTCCGGACAGTGTCCTCTCGTTATTAACATCACTGTCCATCAGCGGACAGCGAGCGCTTTAGAGGCTCCTAGGAAGAAAAAATCTAAAGATAGCACAGCTGGACTCGAACCCGGGCCTTCTGCATGGGAGCCCAGTACGCTAACCACTTACTTAGCTATTCCCTTCCTTTACAATCAAGAAATTTTCTTTAAAAATTATATAAAAACAAGGATTCAAGAATAGTAATCAAGGATTATTACTTGGTTTAAAAAATTTTATCACATTTTATTTAGGATTGAAACGTAACAATTTTTAGTTGGGTGGCCTCCAAATGGAGGGGGAAAATTTTATTTCTATAACTTCAATTTCAATTTAAACTGACTGACAGACGTACAATACCTCTCTTAAAAATCATTTTTTTACAGAAACAGTGATGATTCAATTTTTTGTTTTTTAAAGAGAACACACTAATTTTAGGATTATGAAAAAATTATAGTACTATAACAAAAGTTAGAGCGTTTTTCACATTTTTGTCTTGAAAGAATTACTTTACTAACTTTAACATCTCTTCTCGAAAAGGGGCTTACCCCTTGGTAAATAAAGGATGTATTGGAAATGGTATCCTAGAGGAAACGTTTATGTTTATGTTGTTGGTGTAGTGGTTATGAGCATGGACTTGTAAGTGGGAGGTCCCCAGTTCGAGTCCCGCGTATAACTGCTAAATTTTATATTAGTTTAAAAAATATTAGTAGTAAAGTATTTGCTTCCGCCCCCATCCACGACAGTTGGACGCTAAGCTCACCTGAAAAAATAGGCATTATTTTATTTACTTTACTTAATAAAGCAAAATAGATTTGCTTCAGTGTGTAAGGGTCTCACCGCTACCGATTAACTCATTCAACCTTACACATTTTATACTTTACAAGAAAACTACATACTAGTTCTACATCTAGTTAAAAAGGCCTTACAATTTTGAATGAAGCAATCTATTTTCTAGTGAAAACTAGGTTCTTGCGCTAAGTGATAGATGTTACAGCAAGGCCTTCAAGGAGTGTAATGCCCCTTCTTTAAAATAAACTACATACTGTTGCATAATAAACTGGTATTTTTATTACGAACAGAGATAAGCTTCACAAGTAGTGTCAGAAATGGGAACTTGAGCCGGAGATCTGTGTTTCTCAGAGTACTGTAAGTGATATTTTGGTTTGGGTGGCCTGGAGGTTGGTTTTTGGGTGCATTATAGAATAGTGAAGGATTTTTTCCAAAATTTTGCAACCCATAAGTGGGAGTTGTGGTGTATACAAGTGTTTGGTAATCCATGGGTCGTAATGTCCCTGCTTGTTAAAAAAAATCTGGTGTGAAACACTCACACAACTTTCTCTTACTCCAGTACTCAAAATTATAATTGACAAATTTTATAGTTAGTGTACCAAATTTAATGAAATTCGTCGAAAAGTGAAAACACTGTCCAGTAAAACTGTCCGGTTTACTAATTTCCTTGAAACTCGGAATTTGGGTCATATATTAATTTCTAGTTATTTCAATTTGGATGACAGAATTGTATAATCAACTGTGATAGCATTTTAAAGAAAAACATAACCCCCTCCCCCCCAAAAGTCCCCTTAAATGAATTTATCAGGGGAAAAGTTTCAAATAAAAGTTGTAGCTCTTTATATGTATAGTTAACAACGCTGGTTTAAAGAAAATCGTTGGAGCCATTTCGAGAAAATACCAGAAACTGAAAATTATATTTCAGTAAAAACGCACTTCCGGTTATCTATTTTTTTCAAACTCGGAATTTCAACAACATATTTAATTCTAATTAACATTATTTAGATGACAGAATTGTCTAATATACTGAAACAGCAGTTAAGATGAAAACCTAACCCCACCCCTCCCCCAGAAGTGCCCTTAATGAATTTTCCTGGAGAAATGTTTCAAATAAAAGTTGTAGCTCTTTGTATGTGTAGTTGATATTTGAGTTTAAAGAAAATCTTCGGAGCCATTTTTGAGAAAATTGCAAAAAAGTAAAAAAAATAACGAGTAAAGTGGTACTTCCGGTTGAGGAATTTTGACAGATAACGTAGTCAGATCCCATGTGATACCTACGTTATATAAAGTTTGGACTCTACATATTTCCGTTTTTGAGAGCTACATCAACCACACACAGACCACACACACAGAGACACACACACACACAACCATTCGCTAAAAACCCCTTTTTTGGACGCAGGGGACCTCAAAACGGATATTTCCGGTGAAAACTCGATATCGAAAATTTGACACGATTACAATACTTCCTCTTACTAGGAGTAAGAGAAAGTAATAACTTAATGCTCACAACCATAACAGTTCTAATACAAAATGACCCTCTCCTATCTACTCCCTCTTCCTTAACTAATAGTTTTTAATAAGAAATAAATGAATGAAGAAAAATAAACTATACAATTACCTCTTTATTTAGTACTCAATAATTATGTGAACAGTGTTGTACTTATAAAGTCAAAACAATCATATTTCCCTGTAATTATTTTGCTTAACATTCTTTTCAGTTCTTCGATAAAGTGGTGTGGAGTGGCAAGTTGACACATAGTTGTATTCAATTTTCTACAAACACTTCCTTTTAATGCAAAAAAAAAAATCGTTTTACCATATATTCCACAACTATTATTCTTGTTTCCTCATATTTTCTACGCTCCAAAAAATATCATGGCATTCCATTGCATTCATAATTCACTTATGCTATTGCTATGGATTATTGAGGAATGTTTAATTAATTGCTAAACTTCAAATACAAGTACCTTTTACTTTTTTAATTTACAAATATGTAGAATGGCAGTAGGAAATACGTTTATTCTGTGGAATTTTTCAGTTCTAAATAAGAAAAAGAAATATTTATTTATATTTTATTGAACTTTTCAATTTTTTTTTAAATATAGTGTAATTGTTTTTAAGAATTTAGTATTTAGTGAGGTGGTTGAGTTTTTATAACTCATCAGAATTGATGTTTTTTTTAATAACTAAGAATGTGGTTTTCTTCTGAAATAGGAAATTATTTATATTTGTTGTGGTTGTTTCCGAGAGCTGGAAAACATCAGAGATATTCTCCGTGATAGCCTGCTTCTTTTTTGTGGTCATCAACTGGTTTCGGACGTTCTCCCATCATCAGGATGTTTTTGTCAGACAGTGTAATAACATAAACTTGCACAGAGCAAATTTAGTTTGATACACTCAACTCATTTAACTAAATTTACTCTGTGTTTGTGAGCTCTGTGTAATTATCGCTGATAATTATTTGTATTATAAAAACTCTTACTCGTTTAAACAAACTTCTTCCAGACTGTCTATAAGTCGTATATGTTAAATAGTTTGAATATTCGCCAATGAATGGGTTTAAATATCTTCTTTCTTTTTTTTCTTAACAACTGATAACATATCCTAAAAAGGGAAGGGAATAGAGCTTGTGGTTACCGTACTGGACTCCTACGCGGAGAACCCGGGTTCGAGTCCAGCTAGCTGCCCTTAGATTTTTTCTTCCTAGGCGCCTCTACAGCACACTGTCCGGTGATGGAAAGTGCTGTCTGTAACGAGAGAACATTGTCTGGAGGCCGGCAGTGCACTGAGAAGGCTCCAAGTGCCAATGACCATAGATGTGGACGCGCCTTTAAAAAAAAAAAAAAAAACACACTAAATTTATACAAATATCAGCTGAAGATGAACTTGTTTTGGTTAATAGAAAAAGCCTACGTCATTAGGTCGAAACATTCTATTCTTTTCAGTGAATGAAAATAAAATTTGTAATAAATAATAAGGAGTTGGGAAGAAGAAAGGCTTCGTGGAAGCGTACTAGACTAGCAACTAGGAGATACCTAGTTCGAATCCAGCAGTGCTGCCTTTAGTTTTTCTTTTCCTTGGAGCCTCCTCTACAAGGTCACTGCCCGGGATGGACAGTGTTGTCTGTCCATAGAAAACACTGGTCGGAGGCCTGCAGGGCACTGAGGAAGCTCCTGGCGCCAATGACTACAGATGTTGAAGTGCCTTAAATTGAAAATAAAATAAAATAAAAATAAGAAATTGTCATTAATGTTCCCCTGGTTACTGGAGTTTAATCTTCCCCTGTCTAATTGAGTTTAATTTTTGGGTATGAAAATTTTAAATTGTTGAATATCCCCAAAAGCATCGTTGACTGCCCTAACAATTTCATAATCGATGAATGTTGTGACCAATTGTTGATATTTGAATAAAACAGTACAACCCTTAGATTTTCTCTTCCAAGGAGCCTCTACAGCTCACTGTCCAGTGGTAGACAGTGTTGTCTGTAACGAGAGAACACTGTCCAGAGGCCTTTAGCGCACTGAGAAGGCTTCAGGCGCCAATGTTCATAGAGATTGACGCGCCTTAAATTAGAAAAAAAAATAAATAAATAAAAGAATTGCTATTAATCTTCCCCTGATTATTGTCTAATTGAGTTTAATTTTTGGAGATGAAGACTTCAAATTGTTGAATATCCCTAAAGGCATCGTTGGTTGACTACCCGAACAATTATTTCAAATAACGATATATCGATTGAATGTTGTGAAGAATTGTTGAAATATTGAATAAAACAGTGCAATAACTTGTTCATCCTGTTTTGTTTGCAGCTATGTAGATTTCCTTTTTTGAGCAATGCTTGAAGAAATTTTGAGTTTACCCCCCCCCGGATCGGTGATTTTATATTTTACGAGGAGGGGAGAAATCTGACAATGGTGGACAAAATGTTAAGTTCTAAAACTTTCTCGGCTGTGATCTATGTACAATTTAAGATCACCAAATTATTTTCTTTTTTTTGCGATAATGTAAAAACACAACGGTAATTGTCCGTCATCACACCTCGATCATATAAATTTCTTTCCATATATAAATGTTTAATAAAATGAATCCAAAAATGTAATGGCAAAATGGCAAAAAAAAAATTACTATTTATAACGAAATAAATGATAATAAAAACCATGTATGTGTAAAATACAATAGTTTTTTTTTAATAATAATTATATCAAAATAGAAAAAAAGAAGACTGTATTGTAGAAAGGGGAATATTGATTGTATTGGAGAAAAACATTATTGAGCTTTTAGAAATGTCTGTAAAATTTAATAGCGGGCTGATATTTTAATATTAGTCCTGACTGGAACAAATGAGCAAACGTGTAAAAATATTTAAGATTTTTGTGTATTGTGTGATGTTCGTGTATGTGTGTTGTGTGTGTGCTTCAAAAATACAGAAAGTCTGAAAAAAACCACCGCTTCTCTAATGTTGTTTTTTTTTTTTAAATATTTTAGCTCTTACCAAATGCATATAGAAATGGGTGTATAAGAAGGTCGACCGGCTCTTCTAGATAACTAGTAGACTAAGATTTTTCACGCAATAAATGGTTAATAAACTGAACAAAACTGGATCATTGCCCACATACCTAAAAAAAACCTTGATGCTGTAGCTCTTTGTAAGAACCGCTTATTGGAAAAACACATAGAAAGAAATTCTATATATTAATAAATTTGGAAAGTAATTAGGAAACATAAAACTTTTATCAAATAAAATCAATTTCTTTTTCTTTTTTTTAAAAATCACATCAGTTCAATCGTTATACTATCGTTAAACTATCGTTAAATTTAAATAAAGAAATATAACCGTTTTATTTGATCTAAATAAAAATATTAAAAGCCAAATCATTTAAAGGTTTTCATAACTTGTTTACATTTCTAAAAAAAAAAAAAAAATGATTAATAATCCGTAATGAAAGAATGTTTACACAGTTGGGTAGTAAACGTTATACCAAAACAGGACTGAACTTCTCTTTCAATTTAATCCCTTCTTCCGCAAAGAAACATGTCATTCGGTAAAAGTTCTCCTCTTTATCAGATTATCCGATCTAACTACTTTGACTCTTGTATTTCTAAGTTGTATTCTACTCTTTTCTCTTTTGTTATATGATCTTTCTTTTTGCTGCTAAGCCTTTATAATTTGTTAAAAAAATAAAATAGTGATCAGAAGTGATAGAGATACTAAGTATATTTAAATTAACTAAATTGTATTCTAATTGCTGCAAAAATTGGGATATCACTTGGATATTTCTAATAATGTTACGAAAACTTAGAAGAATTAACAAAAGAAATTTTTTTATAAAAATGGAGATAAAGAATAATTTTTCTAAGATATTTCCAAGGACTTGTGTATTAGAAAGGTTAAAAGATGAAGATACAAGGGTAAAAACATTCAACAGTAACTGGCTATTGTTCGTCAACTGGTCATGGCTAATATATGATTATTGTTAATTAGGACATAGTTATCATGTCACAAATGAATTATGATCAGCTTATTAATCTAAACATTTTATGTCTTGAGGTTGTCTCGTCTTTCCTAACCAGCGTCTCTTCTCTGTGATGAACACAATACCGACCATAATAAATGTTCAACTTCCACGTAGCTAATATTTATTTAACTTACATCCTTCCCTTTTTTTTTTAATTCAAACATTTTTTCATTTGTTTTTAATTATTAAATTATTCTTCTTCTTTCCTGGCACTTCGACCCAGTGTTGTAGGTCTAATTATTAAATTGGTGAGTTAAATTACCATTTCTTTGCTATTTTTATTAATTTTTTAAAAGTTATGTTATGTTGCAAAAGTGATGTTATAATCCACACCTCAGAATAGTTTGAATTGATTTGTTTTAGAACGTTTGGCATATGAAACTGCTTTCGATCGGAAACTAATCTAATATGAAATTTGAAACTAATGCATGGACAATCATGAACATTTGCACACACATTTAATTGGGGTCCCTAAACTCAGCAACCTAAAATAAAAGCTGAAGATCTACTTCACAGGATTTCTCCAGACCTCTACGAACAAAAAAGAATGATAGTTTTTGTCATAGTAAAATGTTCACAAAATGCAAAGAGATTACTGCAATTGCCGAATATGTATATTAATTAAAAAAACTTAAATTAAATCGAGGAGGCGCACTTTTGGATTAAACGATTTTCTTCAAATTATGGATCCTAGCAATGCTGTATTTAATATATTTTAAATTTAATATAATAAAAAATCTAAAAACATGTCTTTTGCAAAATTATATATGTTTTGGTGTCGTCACACAGATGTCTATCGTGGGCGTAAAATGGGATGTCACAAAAAAAAACTATTGTTTAAATATTTCATCGACGTGTTCGCAACTGTTATTGACTTCCTTCATGTAAAATTTTCTATAGTTTAATTATCTTAAAAACTTGCAGTTACACTTGTGCTTAACCATCACCATAGAGCGTAAACGTAGGGAACACTTGGTGATGGTATATGACAAGTTAAACTGCAGTTTTTAAGAAATTCAAACAAGAAATCTTTACCCTGAAGAAAGCAATAAATTTGCCGAAACGTCGGCGAAAATTTAAAAACAGTTTTTTTTATTGTGACCTAACCTCAACATAATTTTACAACATAATTATATAAGTAAAAACACTGCAGTTTATATACCCTTTATTATTTAAAATGATTCGATTTCCGATTGAAGTTGAATACTTAGTGGAATAGTTCCGATATAGAAGTGCAAGGAGGGGATCTCCTTATCTTGGAAGAAATATTGATCGCTGAAGGTTTTCTGGAGGGCGTTGCTGCACATGAGGTGGAAGCTGTTCTGATAGTTGTTGTGGTGGTTGGTTCCGCAGAGCTGGAAAGCATCAGAGACATTTTCCATGATAGCCTGCTTCTTTTTGTGGTCATCGATCGGTTTCGGGCTTCGCCCATCATCAGGATGTTTTTGTGGAACAGTGTAATAACATAAGACTTGCACAGAGCAAATACAATTGATATACTGGATTTTAAAGTCTTTGTTACGACGGAACTAGTTTAAGAGGGGTGTTACTAACTGAATGATCTTATTATTTCTTATCAGCAACTATTCTATAGTGGCTCACAGCTGACACTTTCGCGTTATTTCGCTCTGTTATAAATTAATAAATCGAAATAATAAATGGTATGTATAAATAATTATCAAATTCAAATCTCCTTCAAAAAGCTTAGTTTAAGTTATACATCTCCACTCATTGATGTTTCCATTTAAGAAAGGGTTTAACGTCTTTAAAGGACTGAACATGTGTTTTCCCATTCAGGTAACAACACCTCTCTTAACCAGTTCCCTCGTAACAAAGACTTTTTAAAATCCAGTGTATTAACTGTATTTGCTCTGTGCAAGTCTATGTTATTACACTCCTGTCTATGTTTCACAAAAACATCCTGAAGATGGGCGAATGCCCGAAACCGGTCGATGACCCCAAAAAGAAGCAGGCTTTCACGGAAAATGTCTCTGATGCTGTTCTGACAGTCGCTTTCAGTCGGTTTTTAGTCGTGGTAGTCAGACACGGTCCCCAATAATGGCTCAGGAAAGCAATGTATGGCAAAGAATAATTGGACGTAGCATGTTAGGCCTAACATTTACAGATCGTGTAAAGAATGAGAATTTATAGGTTGGACAAATGCATGCTCTTTTGGAGCTAGCTGTGGGGATGACTAGTGGGTCTTTTGGAGGTGGGTCTGTGGAATTTACACTATGGAGGAAACATACAGAAATGCAACTCACTTCTTAACCCGGCTGGTAACCGAGAGAAGTTACGACATATCTCTCCGGGAAGCACTACATTCTACAGCATTAGTTTAATCGTCTATTGTGCGACTAGTGACAACACATAGCTTTTGATATAAATACTGTATGATTTATAAAAACACTCGAGCAATGAGACGATAATTTTTAAATTTTCTTAAATTTGCGACTCCCTTAATTTTATGTATCTACATGACATCTTTTCTTTTTATATTCTGAGAAATATTTTCGACTGTGTGATTGTATTTAAATAATATTAAAACTCATCTTTCTTCTGACATTTTGATATACATTCCTGTTCCTCTCAAGGACTAACAACTATTCCTTCCAACAAACCGTAACACAATGGTGATGATGATGTAGTTGTTGATGATGATGATGATAATGATAATGATACTCGGCTAATAGTGCAATAAAAATTTATTCAGTCTGGATTTTGTTGAATATTTATAATAATAAATTTTTTTAAATTTAATTTTTATTTCGTAAGAATTCACCATATTTAGGCAATTATTTATAGTCCAATAATTTACTTTTCAAGGTGTTAGAACAAACTTTTTTTTTTTTAATGAATGTGTGTCTCCAGGTAGTTTGTACTGGATTTTGTTGTTTGATTTACAATCTTGTTCATATTAATCAAAAAAAGATATGATTAATTTTTTTGCTGTAACCTGAGACACTTTATCAAGTACTAACACAAAAATGCTCCAGTGCACAATTTAACGTGAAGTGTAATGGCAGTACGATAATAAGGGTGGTTGGTGATTGTGAATTAATGAACACACATATTGACTACTTAAATAAATTAAACATAATTATATATTTTTTCTATTTTACTGAGAAGAAATAAAATGGGTAGAGTGGCCGAGTGAAGAGTGATGATTGGCAATGAAAACCTACCCTTTATATATCTTTTCTAGAAGGGGTTAAAAGACAAAGTGTGGCCTAGTTCTTCGACCTCTTTTGGAACGGTGTCTTGTACCTGCGTTTTGACCCTTTGCCAGCCAATGAACAAAATTCCTTTTAATATTGATTTTATTTTAAAATATTTTTCCGATTATTTCTATTTTTCCATTTGCTTCTTCCACTACACTCTTTACTGTTTGAAGTTTATTCTCGTGATTGATTATTAAGCATCTCAGATGAGCGGATCTATTCAATTTCTCTTACAGCTAGAGTCAGTTTTAGATGAGAGATCGGCTCGCAAAGTTGAAACCCACCCATTCTCAAATACTTGAGGCCGTGGCAGAGGGGTAATGCATAGTTGACGTGCGCTTGGAGGTTCAGTGATGGCGCTTTGTTGCGATTGCTAATGGCCTATTAAGCTTTTGTGCAGCGAATTTGCTGGCGATTGGTTCTATTACACAAGAAAGCACATTTTTATCTATATAATTTTTTGTAAATAAATAATTCTGCTCTTCATTTCCAATTTTAGCATTTTCAAATCAGCTTATTTGCGTTGGTCAAAAAATAAGATAGTGGGGCACTTCTTACTTACTGAATGGTATTTTTCAGTTTTTTGTGATTTTCTCGAAATCGGCTCTAACGATTTTCATTAAATTCCATATATCAACTGCACATAACGTAGAGTTACAACTTCTATTTGAAATGTATTTCTCCGGAAAAATTCATTTCAGAGTGCTTTTGGGGGTGGGATAGGATTATGTTTTCCTCTAAATTACTATCATAGCTGATTATACAATTCTACCATCTAAACTTAATTAATTAGAAAGAAATAGATTGCCAAAATCCGAGTTTCAAGAAACTTTCTACACCGGAATTGCGTTTTTTACTGAACAGTTTTTTTTTTTTTCAATTTTCATGATTTTCTCCATTGAAAACACCGACGAATTTCATTAAATTTGGTAAACTAATTTTAAAATTTGTCAATTACAATTTTGTAAACAGCAATAAGAGAAGTTCCCACCATATTTTTTTTCTATTAAAAAAAAGGCAAGATTATTACTATATGGTTGGTTTTTTTCACACTATTGAATTGTTTATAATGGATGCAAAATATGAATTAATATTTTCAAACTTAGAATTTTGTATTATAAACTTTTTTTTATTATTTGGAAGGGATTTATATTTAGAGCAGTGTTTATAAAAGTATAAGAATTGTTTACATATCAAGATTTATTCAATGCGTCTATTCCTAGAGAGGTGAAAACAATTTTATGTATTAGTATAACCAGCCTACACACATTTGACATTAATTGACGAATGCTTTCTTATTTTGTGGATAGAAGGACTTTCACCTAATTCTTAACTTCCCATTATCTCATACTATCTTATAATATATCTATATTTATTTAACAGTTCAATTTAATTACGAATTTAAGAATTTTATTTGATCACCAGTGTTTAGGAAGTTATTATGATTTATTAGTTTATATTATTAGTATTTATACCTTGGGGCGTTCTTGGCTATTTTTTATTTATTTTTTTTTTACCTTTAAAATTAATTTTAAATCGTAATATTAGCGCTTAAGTGAGGTTATTATGTTAAAGGAATTTGTTCCCGGCTGGATATAGATGATTATTTAAATAAATGGACAAAAAAAACATTTTGTGTTTTTGGAGAGAGGTTTCATAATTTTGGAAATAAATCTCGCAGCCTGCTAGTCAAAATTAAGTTAATTGACTATAAGTTTTACGGATCAAGGATCTAAAAGTTCCTTAATGAGATAAAGTTAATTAAGTCTATAAATAAGCAAATTGACCAAAATAAAAAATTGAAATAGACAAATAGATTTTTTTTTTTTTTTTTAATAATAGGTCTGTTTATTACACTACATTTCTAAGACTTAGGTTATATAATATTTGTCACGGTTACCCTCGTCACCTCCTCGCAGGAGTGCCTCACTTACTCCCAGAACGTCAGCTCCAAGTACCTGATAGAGATTTGAGCTTTCAACGTCTTACCGTTCGACTTCTGACTTCTGTTGAATGCGATAGTGTTGGAATTACATATTTTGTCGTTCATTTAAATATTTTTGCCATTACATCTTAGTTTTTATCGCAATAATTACTTCTTTGTCTTTTTTTTTTTTTTTTTTTTTTAATTTAATGCATGTCAACATATCTGGTCATTGGTGTCCGGAGCCTTCTCAGTACACTGCCGGCCTCCGGATAGTGTTCTCTCGTTACAGACAACACTGTCCATCAGCGGACTGGGAACTGTAGAGGCTCCTTGGAAGAAAAAATCTAAGGTTAGCACCGCTGGCCTCAGCTAGCCCAGTCCGCGTGGGAAAAACCAGTGCGCTGACCACTAAGCTAACCCCTTCCCTCGTTTAATTATTAAATGTCTTTCTTTGAATATTTTGTTGAGGTTTTGAATTTTCTGTAATACCTTACACAAATTTATCATTCATAATACCTACTATTTTGTCTGGCCGGACAAATGGCATTTTTTCGTTAATTAAATGAGACATTAATTTTTTTTTTTTAAATTAAGGCGCAAAACATCTATGGTCATTAGCGCCCGGAGACTTCTCAGTGCCGGTATCCGGACAGTGATGTCTCGTTCCTGACAACACTGTCCATCAGCGGACTGGGAGCTGTAGAGGCTCCTAGGAAGAAAAAAAATCTAAGGGTAGCACTGGACTCGAATCCAGACCTCCGCGTGAGAGTCCAACGCGTTAACCACTAAGCCAATCACTCTCCCGAAGGTTTTTTCAATCAATATATAACTAAAAAAAACAAAAAAAAAAAAAAAAACAAAGTGAAAGACGTAGATTTTGAACTGAGAAATTTTAATAATTTTAACAATTTTTAAACAAACCTCTACTTACAAATGTTTACATTATTATGTGGAATAATAAATAAAAGAATCATTTAAAGTGAAATTGTTTGTAACAATTAGATAATACAAAATTCAAGTTAATGTCATTTAGTTTTTTATCAATTTAAAGCATAAAGTGTTTTCTAAAAAAAATTTAGTTAAACTATCTGTTAATGATTTTTTTTTTTTTTTAAATAAATAAATAAACAAGTAAGATAAAAAAACAAAAAACAAATCACTTTCACTTATCTCCAAATAACAAACCTAGTTTTAATAGCAGTCATAAATTTTAACTAATAAAGATATCAGTCATAAGTTTAAGGTAAGCAATATATAGTACTGAAATAAACTTTTACTACTTTTTTATATATTTAAAAACATAAAAAAAATTATATAAATAAATAAAATTATTTACTAATATTGTAAAATATAGACAGACACTTATATTTACTATAGTATAACAATATCTCTGAAGCTTGAATATAATTCACAATTTATTCTAGAATTTTTATTTTTTTATTGACTTAGTATAAAATATATTTCAAATTATTTTCTGTAAGGGGATATATAATATGAACATTTTAACACCCCAACATATTTCTACTCTTATATAAAAATTGTAAAAATATATATTAAAGCAATACGTGACATTTATAATACCTTACACACACTTATTATTGAAGTTTTTGCCACAATTTCTCTCGCCTACAAAGTTATACATATTCATATTATTACCACCAAGTATAGAAATATAATTTTAAAATAAATCTAGCAAGAAACAATAAATAATTCATTTAATTAAAAGTTAAAAAAAAAAAACCTCTAAGTTTTCCGGTTTTCAATGATCTTATTAAAAAAAAAAAAAAAAATACCAGTCTAACTAATTTATTTAGGCAGGTTATTGCAATAGAAATAAAAATAAAAGTAAGATTTGTTATACCAATTTATTATATCCTACCTATTACCAGAATAATATATATATTTTTATTATTTTTTTTAATAAAAATATAACATTAAAATATTATTTTTCATGACTAAATATAAAACACAATCTTGTAGATATAATCAACTTTCCTAATTAATAACATTAAATCTATATCTGTTTGTTCATATTTAATAATAAATAAAATTCCAAAAAGGAAGGGAATAGCTAAGTGGTTAGCGTACTGGGCTCCCATGCGGAGGACCCGGGTTCGAGTCCAGCTGTGCTACCCTTAGATTTTTTTCTTCCTAGAAGCCTCTACAGCTCACTGTCCGATGATGGGCAGTGTTGTCTGTAACAACAGAACACTGTCCGGAGGCCGGCAATGCACTGAGAAGCCTCCGAGCGCCAATGACCATAGATATTGACGCGCCTTAAATAAAAAAAAAAAAAAAAAATCCAAGTATTTGTATAAAGCTGCAATATATAAATTAAACATTGCAATCGTTTCTCTCATAACGATCTTGCAATCACCAACATTTCTTGCAGAACAAATTTCGATCACTTGAAGTCTAGACTACGAAATAAAAAAAAAAGTTCGGTATTTTATCCGTCGTAGCATGCTTATTGGTTTTTGTTCCTGACAGGTTTCGGATTTTCATCCATCGTCAGAGCAAATTCACCAAGTTCGTGTAGAGAGTTCAATTCAACGTAATGTTTCTGTTACACTCACACTTGTTGGTTGTATATATATATATATATATATGTGTGGATAATAGGTTATAAGGTTATGGCAAGGTAAAATTCCGAATTTGAGAAGAAAATCGGTTGACCGGAAGTGCGTTTTTACTGAACGGTTATTTAATTTTTCTGCGTTTTTCACCATAAAAACACCGCCGGATTTCTTTAAATTTGATATACTAACTATGAATACAAAGGCCTATCTTTTGTTTGAATCTTTTTTCCGGAGGAAGTTCATTTAATGAAATTGATTTTCAAATTGTCAGCCTTAAAATTATAATGAGATGTTTATACTGGCCATAAAATCTCATTATCATTTAAAGAAGTTTTGAATGGTGGGGGAGTATATATAGTTTTCTCAAAAAAATCACTTTTATTTTGTTTAGATTCTCCAATTAATTTTATATTTACTTAAAGTAGTTTTATATCAATCTAATTTAATTTTTATTTTATAATTTAAATCTATATTTCCATATTCTATTTCTTTTTCTAACCAATAATTGGATTTATACAATGTCTTTAGATTTTCGAACTCTAATATATAAGCTTCTGTTTTCTTTTATTTATTTGTTTAATTGCACTAATAATTAGTTCGATTCCTTTTTTTTTTATGGTTTTGTGAAAAATTAGATTTTGAATGAATCTCTTGTTCAGACTTCCATCTTTATATATAGTACTCTTACAATACTTTGTGGACTGCGCCACATACATAAAATTAAGGACAATATAATGAATAGCTAGCTACAAACTACAGGTCTAAGAAAAAAAGGTTTTTAACTGAAAATTGTGAATTCCTTTGACAAATTTTGTGGGTGTGTCTTGCTTTTCTAATAGTAGATTAGCTAGAGTGACCAGCTTGGTGAACTTTTCAAGGTTGAGATCTAGCGATTGATCTTTATTCTTGAAAGTTTATCTCTGGCGACCGATTTATAACTCTTCAAAGTTAATTTGACGACTGATTATTAAGCCCTCAGATGGTCGGCTTTTATTCAGATTCTCTAACAGCTTTCAGGTGAGATATTCGTTGAAGTGTTGAAGCTCATTTGTCAGTAACTTGTGGTGGATGTAACCGAAGTGGTAATGGTTAGTTGACATGCCCTTGGAGACTCAAACATAACGTTTACTTGACCAGCTTTAGTTGGACCAGCTTTTGTGTGGCGAATTTGATCGTCATTGGTTCCATTACATTAGTAATGCATTTCATTGACCTTAATGTATAGAAGAACCGTAGATTATGCTGAAGTGCCACTTTAGAAGAAAGCCTAAGCTGCAACTCCCCCAAGAACCTATCCAAAAAAATTGTTGGAGCCATTTTTGAGAAAATTGGAAAAGCTGAAAAAAAGCATTCATAAGTTGCAATGAATATTGACTGTATCTTCTGACTATAGTGAATGCTTCCTTAATGTGTATAGATTTCCTAATGGTTGTTTTATTTTATTTTTATTTAAGGCGCGACAACATCTATGGTCTTGGGCGCCCGGAGCCTTCTCAGTGCACTGCCGGCCTCCGGACAGTGTTGTCTCGTTACAGACAACACTGTCCATCACCGGACAGTGAGCTGTAGACGCTCCTAGGAAGAAAAAATCTAAGGGTAGCACCGATGGGCTCGAACACGGGTCCTCCACGTGGGAGTCCAGTACGCTAACCACTTAGCTATTTCCTTCCCACCTAGTGGTTGTTGATTTGAAATATTTTGTGTCTCTCACAGAAGCTAGATACAGTGAGATTAGGAGAGAATCGGAGAAGAGTAAAAAAAAATATGTATTTTTTTTTTTTGAGGGTTCCTTACTGCGACCATTTATGATCTATTGTACACCCTCTGGTGCCGAGGATGAGCTAGCTAGTTCTAGGGTGGGTATTTTCTCCTCCCCTATCTGGTAACGGCCCAGACTATTAAATCTTCTTTGAATGACGTCATCACAGTCTGTGAGGAGATGTATCGAAGTTTTCTCCATCTCCCCACAGAATCTGCATGTGCCATCTTCTTCTAGGACAAGCTTTTTCAGGTGTACGCTGAGACTGCAATGCCCCGTAGGGAATCCCGCAAAAAAAGGATCCTGTTCTTACTCAGACTTATGCAGGCATTCGACCTTTCCTGGTTATATCCACCCAGACAGATCTTGGCCTCTTGGCCTGCCTCAGTCCCGGGATGATGTTCCAGAGACGAGCTCTCTTCACCGCCACCTCTTTCTTGATTTCTTCTAAGAGTACTTGGTCGCTGACTCTGCAAAAGGGCTCTGGCCAAATGAGAGAAGATACAGCGCCTTCTTTTGCCAATGGGTCGGCTACCTCATTGCCTTCCACGCCGACATGTCCCGGCACCCAATATAGGGTAACTTTATTTCTTCTGCCTAGGTCATTGAGCTTACCTAGGCATTCCCATACCATTTTAGAACTGTTAACATAAGAACTCAATGCTTTAATGGCAGCCTGACTATCGGATAGGATAACTATCTCCTGATTCCGATATCCTCTGTCAAGGTTCATCTGTGAACGCACCTTCCAATAACGTGAATTTCTGTCTGGAACATGCTAGGAAACCTGCCCATAAGTTCCGAGTGTTTGGTTCTAGGCCCAGACACCTACCCCGTTCCTTCGAGGGTCTTCCCTATCTGTATACCAGTTAGTGGCATGCTTGCTAATACTAGCTGGGCGGATCCTTCACTCCACTCCCTTTTCATGCTTAGCTTTGTAGAAAAATTTCTAACTATGTTTCTAAACTATATTTCTTAGTCATACTATCTCTAGGAAGGTTCCAGGGGAGGGAGCCGACAGAAGGAAACGTCCGCTCCCTAGAGCTTAGCCCATATCCCCCCACGCCCTCTCTAGAGATTCTGAGGAGGGCTCGCTTCGCCACCCAAAAAAAAAAAAAAAAGAATCGGAGAAGAGTAAAAAAAATGCATAATTTCAATTAACTAAAGTCGGCCATATTATTAATAAAAGAAAGCCTACTAAATGTTTAAAACAAAATATTCTCAACACCGCATACTAATCTTTTAACGTATTATAACTCTATTCGGAAGTAATTTTAACAATCTACATAATTATTTACTTCTTCTTTCTACTTTGTGATAAGAATTTGTTTAAAGGGTAAGAATTATGAAAAAGAAAAAAAATATATATATATATTGAATGATGAACTTCAAAGGAATATTGGGTATCATTATCTTTTATTGATATTCCATGTTCTAAGCTTGCTGAACTATATTTACATTTTCATGAGTTTTTTTTTGTTTTTTATCTTGGTAGAGGAATTACGAAACAAAGAGTTGTATTCATGATTTTGATTGGTGATAATTATAATTAATTTTGGAGAAATAACTATCCTATTTAATCGTACTGATGATAAAATAAATTAAACTTTAATCTTTTCTTCAGATATCACCAGCAGCTAGTATCACATGCATCCCTTAATAAGATTATCAATATATATATATATATATATCTTTTGATTTGTGATAATTTTCACAGTATCTTAAATGAGACAAAACAGCTACCTCTACCAGACTAATATGCGTAACTTTAAGTTTTTTTTAATTTTTTTATTTTATTTTTATTTGTTAAAAGACAGTCTGCATGTGTGTTACTTCCTTGTTGAAAGTGATATTATGAATTTTTTAGCTCGTTATCCATACAGACAGACATACATATATACAAACTATATAAATGAGGAATGATATATGAATGGTTTGCAAGATCAGATGCTCTAATAAGTCGGGCTTATGTTGCAATGATATTTGTAATTTTTTTTTTTTTTTTTTTCTCGCTTGGTAATTAGTCTAGATCTCCTGGTATCTATTCCCATATAGGGTCTCCAAGAATTCGGTATACCTTTGAAGGAATATGATTAACTAGGTAATTTTAACTTTAGAAATTTTTTTTTTTTTTTCAATTATTCATATTTAATTAGGATGAATCATTAAAAATAAAAAAGTGAAATGGTGTTTTTTTTGAACTTTCTCTTTCTTACTTAGTAAGAGGAAGTATTACAATTATGTCAAATTTTCGAAATTGAGTTTTCACCGGAAATACATATTTTAAGCTTCCGAGCACTCCCGAGTTCCCGAGCACTCGCTAATAACAGCCCAATGATTTTACTTATCCCCAAGGATCCCGAAACAAGAATGATTTCACAAGCAAGAATATAAGATGGAAGGGCCCAACAAGGTACCTTCCATAAATTATAATGAAATTATGCCTCCATAGAAAACAAGCTAACAAACCAGCAACGCATTCATACAGATGATGAAGTGTGGACAACAAATTGAATGCCTCAAGAGGCATGCTCGAAAGGCATGCGCAACGCATGTTGAAATGGAAAGAGGAAGCGCAAGTTGAAAGGGAAGAGAAAGAGGAAAGCGCACAAGTCTGGACATACTCTTATATTAATATATTATTAGAAATGTTGTTAGCTTTTCAAATTTGAAGAAAATCGGTTAATAGGAAATGTGACTTTACAAAACAGGCTTTTGAGTTTTTTGAAAATGAAATTTTCTAATTTAAAATGTTGGTTTTGAAAAAGGGCTTCCACACAAGTCTGCTCCGGCATACAAGTAAAACCTCTACCACTTATTTTTATGGCCAGCTCAACTAAACGGAGCAATTTCTAAGAAAATGTGTTAATTAAATTTGTATTAATTGGGATAAGAGAAAGTTGTGTGGAGCGTTTCCTACCAGATTTTTTTAAAAAAAATTATTTAATGAATTTTAAGTAACAGTAGTAATTTATGGCGTGTAATTCATGAATTTTTGTCAGTTTATTTTAATTGTTAACAGGTTGAAAACGCTAAAAATAATTTTTAATTAAGTTTTAGTTCGCTACGTTTCATTTAAAACATTTTTTAATGAATATACATTCTTGTTGGTTTGTCAGTTCTAGCATTTATAAAATATTACAATTTTTATGCAATCTTAAACTGATTTTGCCAAGACTCCTTGTCATAGAAAAATATTTAACTATTTCTTATACAACAGCGTAGATGTACTACACATTTGACACGCTCTAAGCAACGCTAATCTCAACATAATTAATCATTTAAAACAATAATCACCAACCAGTTTCCTAAGTATAATAAATATAAGGGCGCAATTCACAATCTAAAAAAAACAGTATATAAAACAATCTCCAATAAAGTTAAACAAGCCTACAAACAGCCTTGAAAAGTCGAACAATCAGCAAGAATTTTTTTAAAACCAGCAAGCCTTAGGGAAGATGTCTTAATAAAACAGGTTTAGTCGGTCTCTCAATTCTGTGTCTCCTTAACACTCACCACTTATTAATTCTAGCTTACGAAGTAAAACAAGTATTATCTCAAATATAAGTTGTTGAGAGTGCAATAGTGTAGCGAACAAGTTATGTATTTTTGTCTGTCTTCACCCCCCGACATCATTACCTCCTACTATTGAGCACACATATCTTCTAATTACAAGGGTGCGCAAACTTTTCGAATCACGTCATCAATTTTGATTAAAGTAGAAACTCGTTCACCTTATGTAATGGCGAGGAAAATTTTTATTAAATTTTATAACTGGAAATCTTTTATAACATTGTAAATAACTTAAATCTTTTGGGAAAAATACCTTGTTCTATTTTAATTGTAAACTAAATTAATCTCTTGACTTTAAATACATTATTTAGTGGTTGGACTTAACCCACCTGAAAAATAGGAAGTACTTTACATTACGTCATTTACATTTGAGACTTATGGGCTTGTTATTAAGTAATTTTGCCCAGTCCTTGGGTTTGTTGATGAACTTGCCAATCTCAGTTTTCGGTCCCCATCGTAATTTTGTCTTTTATTTGTTTTTTTTGCAATGCACTCCGACCAAAAGAGGTCTATTGAAATTTAGAAAATAATGGATAATGAAAAATATTAAGAGAATATCAATAGCATGTGAAATAAAGAACCGAATTACGAAGAAAGAAGTTTAATTTTTTTTTTTTTTTTTAATTTAAATTTGGAATTGTAAGTTTACATGTATAAATAAATCACTTTTATTTGTGACATATTTCAGTATAAAATTTGTTATTAGCGGTTTCTGAGGAATCTAAGACATTAAATTTC
This sequence comes from Triatoma infestans, assembly GCA_011037195.1. Taxonomy (NCBI): domain Eukaryota; kingdom Metazoa; phylum Arthropoda; class Insecta; order Hemiptera; family Reduviidae; genus Triatoma; species Triatoma infestans. The sequence goes on from JAAEAF010002337.1 coordinate 23,319, forward strand.
AAATGTTGTGTTTGTTCAATATTAATGGCGCTGTCTTCTGGACTGCATCTAATCTCAATTACTAGCTGCAGTATAGGCACATGCCAGGGGCTCAATATTTATTATAATTTTATTCAATATTGCTGATATTAATAATAATTTATCAGTATTTTATTACTATATTTTAATTAGGGAAGAAGTTTTGGGTATTGTCCTGTAACAGAAAAGCAAACATAAAATGAAATTTATTTTTCTCTCGCAGTTCATTTCATTCCGATTAAAACATTGACAAATTAATGAGAAGAATAATATTATATTTTTAAAGAATTGGAATAAATTATTTTCTTCTCGGAAGAATGGAACATATCAGCTTATTTACCCTTTCATTTTAGCTATACTTTACAATAGGTTTTGTACATAATCCTTTTAAGCTTTCTCATTATTCTAAATCGTGTACAATCTCTTGGTGAATCTCAAGAAAATTTTTATGTTTTTAGTTTAAGGAATATAATTTTTTCGTCCCCGCCTCTTATTCTATCTACGGATAGTAAATTTACACAAATAACCTGTAATTTAATAATTAAATAATAACGTAAGTATGTGTAAGCTGACAAAATAAGCACACTGTTCTGTCATTCATCATATCACTAGTTAATTAGTGATTATTAAAATCCATTATAATATTTTGTTGTTACCTTGGGATTTCCCAAGAGAACGGACAAGAGGGTGGGATTATGTATATATGAATAACACATTTATTGAAGAAGGAAGGCGTATCATTTTATTTGTGATAATAGTGTTGCAAAATTTAGTTACGATTGTCAATTTGATGACGGTAGAGTAGCTAAAACCTAATTAGCAATGACAAATTAATTAAGAAGTCGAGCAAGCTTAAAAACAATAGATATTGTGGGCGTAGTGTCCCTGGGTGAGTGGGACGCCCATTCAGTATGCTCGTATATCGGTCAGATTTAGCAGGATATCCCCTCTTAGAGAAGCTGTTTCTCCTAATTTTCAGTTTTTACTTACTAAGTGTAATACTTACAACTATAAATTCACAAAGCGTAACCTCTCTAACTCCTCCCCACTAAAACCCAGTCTCCTTTCATCGCGTTGTGGTTGCCATTGCTTCCTTCCTTTAGCGGAAGGAGACCTGTTCAGCTGCTTTCTTCTACGTAAGGCAAACCTTTGATGGAATATGGCTTGCCGAGCAGCTCTGGAAGCTGAAGGGCGTTCTCCATTTTACTTATTACCTTATCTCATATTTCTCCGACCATCACTTTCAAGTGTCAATAGGTTCTTCCCTAACTCCCTTCCAACCTGTCAAAGAGAAAAAGAGGGTGTTCTACAAGGCAGCATTTTAGGACTGATACAATACACAATATAACTGCAGATATTCCAACTCATCCTGAAACTTTTATTTCCTGCTTCGCATGACACTTGCCATCTTTTCTATCCATACTGACCCAGTCAGTAAGGATATACTGATATCCCATAGACATTAACAGAACCATCTACCATCGCATTAATCATGGTTCAAAAGTAAGAGAGCCAAATTGAATGAGAACAAATGTCACATTCACCCTCCGACACAATCTCCTCCGATTTACTATAACAGTATCCCATTACCTGCTGCTGATGTTGTCCGCTAACATGAGCTTTACATTGACAAAAGACTTAATGGAATCCACACCCACTCAAAAGAAAAGAGCTTACCAACCAAGCGTTATAAACTACAACATATTCAATCCTTGCAATCCAAAATACTTAGAACCATTGTCAACGCACTCTACTATGTATCCAACAAAACAATCCATAATGCCTAGCGTACCCTTAGTACAAGAAGTTATCAAACCGTTATAATAAATTCCATATATCCTTATCTTCACATTATAACCCTCTCGTCCTTCGTCTTTCGTCACGAATCTTTCCTGACAATCCCCCCCCCCCCGGCGCCAGACATGTCAATGACCACGAGACTTGCTCGCAAAAGAGAGTGAACATTGACGATATTTACTAGGAGTACTCCACTCTTATATATTTTTTGTTTTATTGAATTCATACACACATTTACTTATGGCATTACGCTATTGTAAATAAATAAAGAAATTCTCCCTTCACAATGTCCCCACCTCTCCTTCTCAATTCCAACCAAATCTAGAAGAAAGATCACATTTAGAACATGTGAATGAGAAAATATAATTCAAAAAGGTGCACAAATAGGAAAAACCGATATGTTACTTGAAAAATTTTTCCCAATTCAGGTAGTGCCTTTACATAGTTGAATAAAATTGTAATTGTTTACATAATTCCAGCATTATTTACAGTTTCCTTATTTTAAAGTGTAAATTACTTAATCATTACATACAAAGTAGGTCTAAAAACTTTCATATGCATAATTAATATCATACCTGACTGACGATCAAGTGCATTGTTCAAGTTGCAGATTCTTTCTTTAGTTACATGTACAAGTTAAATAAATGAAATGGAATTAAGTAATCATAGGTTAAAAATTATTTTTACACTCTAGAGATTTATTTAGATAGTTAAATGCAGGCATTTCACAATTAAGTATTTGCTATATGTTATCTCGCCCTCTCACTAGATCTCTCTAGGCAGTTAATTGATGCACGATTGTAATGGGATCCAAAGAGAGGATCCATAGCAGAGAAAGAGAGACAAAAATGACAGAACCACTCTCTCAGACTAGAGTGAGAGAAACTGCATAAATACAGCGACGGGAGATAGATATACAACAGAGTTCACTCGCCAGTCACTACGTGTCATTTACCTTACCATTCTACATTTTACCTTACCTTTACTACTCTACCATTTTAGTGTTAAAGTCGAGGCAGTCACTGTCATTTTTACATTATACAGTGTTCAGCCATATACAAACCAAACCATTTCTCTCCTTCATCATACCCATTATAACGATGCTACATGCTGCAGGGCTCATCCTTCTTATCGCTTCATTGCCTCTTCCTTAGAATGAAAACAGTATTGTTCGGATGTGTTTCTCGGTGTGGCTCAGGCCTTTGATGACTGTCTGGGACTCTGGTTGTAAGTTACAAAATAATATATTAAAAATAAAATTTCTATTACCGCTCTTATGCATTCCTAATCTTGCATACTAAACTCGCAAGACTAAGGATTTCAATCACTCAAGGTCACTCATAACTATTTTTTTTATCATATTTGTGATTTATATAACGGTAGCCCAATTACAGGATGCATTATATATTCAATAATTCAGGTTCCTGAAATAATATTAAAATAAAAAGAAACTATTAGTAAAATGCTGGTATAATACTGGTCGTAATTTGATCCGTCGTAAGATGCGTATTTATTTTGTTCCTCACTAGTTTCGGATTTAAATCCATCGTCAGAGTATATATATCAATTTTGTGCAGAGAATTCACTTCAACGCAATATTTTCGTTTCACTCATGGTTATAAAGTTATGTTACTCTGTGTGTGTGTGTGTGTGTGTGTGTGTGTGTGTGTGTGTGTGTTTAATGTCAAAATGGAATTATTATAAATTATGATTAGACATTAGAAAATAATATATAATAAATACCATGTTAATTTTTATTGTTTGCAAGATATTTGTATTTATAAAAATGCTTAAAAAATACATTTATTGCAATATATTAAAAACAGAAAGTTTACACAATGAGGTTAAAACTGATATTATTATTATATATGTAAATAATATGTATTATTTGACATAGATAATTTTTACAGTAAAACGACTATAAAAAATGCAATTCAGTTTTTAAAAAACAAAAAAAAATTATATTACATTTTCAAGCCAACTTTTTACTTCATTTTTCGATTAATCCGTCTAAATTTTCCCTAAAAAAGGCAGCTTTAAGGCGAATTTTTTTGAAGGGTCAATATACAGTCAAGAGATAATACCTTACTGGCCTACCTGGCCCACCATCTGTTAACAAAGCGTCGCCACCCCGGCCAAAACAGCCCTTGATAACTAATGACCTCCCCTAGTGTCAATATACCACAAGAGATGTCTTAGTGTTACACGTGCTTACACATCAGCGTCGATGTGTGAGTGATGCAAATATAAAACGTCACTCCACTGGAGGAGGGATTCAGTTCGACTCAGGCATCAAACGTCTACATCAGTTTCCAGAATAGAAGCACCATCTCACATCGCGAGCTCGTCCCTATTTAAGGTTTTAACACTTTACTAACTTCCTTAATATTTTATATTCATTTTATAATTCTTATAGTTCTTTACAATTGTGCATCTTAGTTTTCCTATTTTATATCGCTTTAAATTATTTGTTAAAATATAGTATATTTTTATAAATCAGTAGTACGCATTTCGAATACCAACTCTCTAATCTCTTACCCTCTATTTAACAATCTCTTACTCTTACTCATCATATCAACTTCCGGTATCAATAAAACGATACCAATACAAGAAGGTATTAGTTGCAGATATGATAGACTGGTTATCATAATGTAAATATCTGCAATAGCAGATTTAGATCCTAATACCATATTTGCTGCAATCGCGACATGATGCACGGAGCATGTGTTAATGATTTCAAGACTATGAAAATTTAATCCTAACAATAGTAATTAGAGGTATTTATCCAAGGTGATATTTAAAATCAGCAAAAAAATAAATTATTAATTAAATTACGAAATAATGAATTTAAAGAAAACTAGAACACTTTACTAGATTACTTGCGTATATTAATTATAAGAAATATATTTATTATTTACTATAAACTCCTTTCTCTAATCAGAATATGGTAGTAAATTGTAAAATTTATAAACATAGCGGTAGTTACAACATTCGGCCGCCGGAAAATATTTCGAAATCATCACAGTTATAAGTTGCGGCTACACCTACAACCTCCCCATATATTTTCATATTATGCCTTATATTTTACTTGCTTCTAACATAACCATATTTAGTAATCAAATTATATATCTTCTTTTTTGTTTCTTTGTCATAAATGAAAGAAATTTGGATGTGTCAATGAATATAACATTTTTTTATTTAATAATCGTTTCAGTTAACCCGTCTTAATTTTACAAATCTAAATATTCTACTAGAAGGCAACCTGTTAACCCATCGTTTCAGTTAACCCGTCTTAATTTTACAAATCTAAATATTCTACTAGAAGGCAACCTGTTAACCCATCGTTTCAGTTAACCCGTCTTAATTTTACAAATCTAAATATTCTACTAGAAGGCAACCTATTTGTATGTGAAAAAGACTTTCAACATGAAAATTTGGTCGTGATATATCTTCCTATCAGATCTTACAAAAATTTTGCTCTTTATTATACATTCAAATATTAACATTAATTGTTGATGGCAAGAGTTATATAGACTAATTTGATGATTTGAAGCCTGTTTACAGTTCGTCTTGGGCTGTGAATGACAGTGATAATCTTGATGCATCTCTGACTGTGAATCGGTTAAGCGACTTTATAAGCAAAACATTTGTTTTAGTCTTTTTAATTTTAAATATTACAAAAAACCTGATCATATAAAACGTAGTTCCAGAAACCCCCCTCCAAAAAAAACCCTATGGCCCAACAGCTCATGTAGGGGCAAAGGCTTGCGAGACGGCGATCTGAATAGGGGGGGCGTGTGATAAGCACGCCGCAGTTCCCATGCCGTTTAGTTCCGGCCTTCGCTACCTAGGGCGCTACTAACTGTAGCTTCCCATTTTTTATCAGTTCCAGATTAGATTTAATTGGAAGTTGAGAAAGGCAGATGAGAAATTATGTGTGTGTATTTCACATCAGATTGTATTTCTCTATATTTTTAATTGATTGTTGGTAAACACAATTTTCACTACATAATATCTTTTTATTTTTTTAATATTTGGATACTTGCAAAACACTAAATGTCTCTAGGATGAGGCTGTGTCACTGATTTGGCTATTGGGCCTAATGGCAACCTGCAAAGTCATTTGGGGCTTCCTTGAATGTCAGTATTAGTAAACAGACTATGTCGTCTGTAAAGCAATTAGCCCACTGGGTCCCATCTAGTGCCTTTGCAAACCGTATGGGTATTGCTGAATGTTGGAGGTATCATTGAAAGTGTTGCCCACTTTTCTGAAGCTATTCTGAGGCTATTCTGAAGAAATCGTTTTACCACTCCCCTACGGAGGTATAGATACTGAACAATTCTTCATTTTTTTTTGTATTTGTCATGAATTCTATTATCGATACTTACTGCTACACATTATTTTAATTTTTTCATTGCATTAGCCCATAATGTAATTAAGTATTGGATGTTTTTTAAAAATTCATTTTCATGTTTGCAACTATTTTTGTGAAATAAAAAAGAAAACTAACTGTTTTTCAGAATAAAATACGGCTCCATCTTTGATAACAAGGTAGTGGCAGAGCAGACTTAGATATCGTCATTTAAGAGACAATCATTTACACGGGAGGAAAAATTAGGCCTACAGGTCGTCATTCATGTTGCACAAGAGAACGGGAAATTGAAAGCCTCCTTGTCATGTGCTAAAGATAGTGGGAAAATTCTTCTTCAAGCCAATTTTTTAATATTAGATCAGTTTGTAGTGCTAAAACTTTCTTTTATAAAATTGTTTTTTTTTTTCTATTGATAATTAAAAAATTTGAGCTGCAAAATGTTGCTCATTTACTTTACTTTTATTTTTACTTTTAAGGCGTTTCCCTTCATTGAGTTCGCCTCAAGTCAGCCGTCTCTACACAGCGTTCTATCCCTCCAATCTCCATCTCTCAGTCCTTTCCCCAACAACTCCTCCTCTATCTCTTCGTCCCATCGACGTGCTGGTCTTCCTCTTTTTCTTCTTCCAGAAGGGGCCCAATTCCGCACTCTTTCCGGCCATCTGTCTGTGGCCATTCGTCGCACATGCCCATCCATCTCATCTTTCTCTCCACTACTTTTTGATTTATCCTTTTCTCTATGCCCATTTCCTCCAGTATAGCCTCATTCCTTATCAATCCGCCATTGTTCTCCTCAGACATCTCCGCCAATACTCCATCTCCATAGCATTCACTTTTTTCATTAAATTGGCTGAGGTTGTCCAAATCCCAGATCCGTACGGTAAAATTCCCTCTACAATGGAACATAAGATCCTTCTTTTATTCTCCTTGGATATACTGGTGTTCCAAAGCATGGAGTGAAGCATTATTACAGCTTTCTTAGCCTGCCCGCTTCTTGTCCGCACTTCCGCATTACATCCTCCCTCCTCATCTAGAATCGAGCCCAAATATTTGAAAGCTTTCTTTGATTTTGTATCCATTCACTTCCAAATCTTTTTGTACATTTCCTCCGATCACCATGTATTCCGTTTTTTGAAAATTTATTTTCATGCCCCATTGTTCATATTGGCTTTTCAATCTCCTTAACATAAATTCCAGATCCTCTCTGTCCTGGGCAATGACCACTTGATCGTCTGCAAAAAGTAGGGTTGCACATTTAAATAAAAAAAAAAAAACTCCTACTGTGATTTACTTTCTTGCACCTGTAACGGCAAGAGAGAGGCCCGACCGAGAGAAATTGGGATAGATTAATAAGATGAGATATGAAGACCCTGTTATAATATAGCTATAAGCTTACACAAACTGCACTGGACTTGTCATGATTTTTATAGGATAAAAATACGTGGGAGTAGAGATATGACACGATGAGATGTATATGGTTGAATCTGATAGATGGTATCTAGATCTCTTACTGGCTTATATATAGGTTCTCCCCACTCCTTAAGTGAGAGAGTACCAGAGAGTGCCTTTTTTCTCTCGGTCCTGCCGAGCCTTTTTTCTCTCTCTTGCCGTTACACACCTAATTAGAGGAAGTATTATAATCGTGTCAAATTTTAGATATCAAGTTTTCATCGGACATACATGTTTTGAGGATCCCCGGACCAAAGAAGTGGTTTTTAGAAAATGGCTGTGTGCGTCTTTATTATGTGAACAGCATAGCTCAAAAATCGAAAAATCGCGGAAAGTTCAAACTTCATATTACGTTTAGGTATTACCATGGGACCCGATAGTAAGTTGTCTGTCAAAATTCCTTAACCAGAAGTGCCACTTTACCAAAATTATTTTTCACTTTTTTTTTCAAAGTTCTAAAAAATTGCTCCAACGATTTTCTTTCAAAAATTAGTATATCCACTACACATACATCATCAGTATATCAACTATAGACATAATCTACAATTTTTATTTATAACATTTCTCCGGAAAAATTCATTTAAGGCGGATTTTTGGAGAAGAGTTGTGATTGTTTTCCTCTAAAGGGCTAATACAGTTTATTAAACAATTCTATTATCTAAATAATATTAATTATAAAATTAAATATGTTGTCGAAATTCCGAGTTTTAAGAAGGTCGGTTCACCGGAGGGGCGAATTTACTGAACAGGTTTTTCAGTTTCCAGATTTTTTATTTTCTCCATAAAAAAACAAACATTAATAACGGTTTAAACATTATTAAGAATTATAAGCATGATGAAAATTTCCCATTTCAGTAAATTATCATTAGTAAAAGTCTTGTGAGTGTTTCACACCAGATTTTATGTTTATTTTGAATTCTCTTATCACAAAGTTAATATGCGAAATCCCTAGGAGTTTTAATTTTTTTCAACATATCTTAAATTGGATTTTTTAATGGGTCTGTATTTGGAAAAGATCGAAACCGTTATATTGATCTTGAATCTTCAGGTATTTATTTTTATAACTACTATTTCTAATGACCGTTACCTATGTTTTTTCTATGCAATTCTAAATTTTAATCAGTTAATAAGGATATGACCCCCCGGCTAGAATCACTTAAACATAAAGTCAACTTTCTTTTTATAATTTGTATACTACATTACTTATCAATTATTTCTGTTTAGCCACCTCACTTCTTAAAAGTAATACCAATACGATGAAGAATCGAATCAAGTAGAGATCGATAAAATTACTATCGATTGATCGCAATCGATCCCGCACTATTGTTTTTCTGAACTCACATTAATAATTGTTCTCCACATTTTTATTTTCGTTCTAGATGTGAACAATTGTTTTTTCTTAGAGATCTCTATTAATTTTTATTGCATATATTAAATGATTATTAAATATATCTTTTAGCTAAATTAAACCGCTATTTATAAAGTCTAAATAGAAAATAAAAAGTATGGTTTGGTAACAGGAATACATTAATTTTACATCGAGAAGAAGAAATATAAATTAATGTTTAACATTTAAAATAATGGGAATTTTTTTTAGAATTTAACAAGTTTAGGTAATAACTGAGTTTCTTTTAATAATTTATTACCACTATACTGGAATTAAATGCACGAATATCAACGAAAAATAATGTTTATTTTGGGATTTTGTTGTGTTAAATTTATTTTGGTGAAAATTAATGAATTAGTAACTCATTCTGTCTCATAAATGTCAGATTTATGAATAATTTTACCAAATAATTTACACGCTTTTTTTTTAATTATTTTTATTATGCCTCAGTAATGTTTATAAACTGAGCTCGCTTTTATATACCACAATTACTAAATTTATAACAAATATGTTTTCTTTATTTTGAGAGAACATTAAATGTGATTTTTTTTTTTTTTTTAACAAATATTGCTTGGAAGACAATATTTCTCTGAAAATGATTGGCTAAGTTAGAGCTTGCAGAGTTTTGCAATTAAATATGTCGGAACTCATCTATTCCAGCGAATCTAGGACCTTAACCACCAAACTTCTGTCAAAAATTCAAGCCTCCGAAATGAGATATTTCAGAAGAGTGGATGGCAAAACAAGAAGAGACAGAGTCCGCAACACAGCAATCTCAGCGCAAGCCTCGGAACTAGGTCAGCCGGTAGAAAAGATTGAGGAAAGCAAGGCTAAGGTGGCTAGGACACCTGTTAAGCATGAATCCTAGTCGATTGGCTATGCTGACATATAACTCAAAAGTAGACGGCAAACAAGGAAGAGCAAGGCCCAGACTGAAATGGGAGGAAGAGGAAGTTAAGGAGGCTCTGAGGAAAAGAGGAATAATGTGGAGAAGGGTAAACTAACTTGCCCAGGATCGTCGAAAATGGACTGCCATCTATAAAAAAAAACACCCCGACATTGCTTAGGTGGTATCATGAGGTAATGATTATGATGATCAAATATGTCGGAATATGGTTTTTGCAAGTTGCAAGTGAAGCGCTATCGTATTCCATCCTTATTCCATGTGAAGAAGCCTTCAATCGGTTGGGCAATCTGTCTGCTCAGGAAAACTTTGAGCTTCCACGTCCTCAAATTAGACGGCCTCCATCGTTATTTCCTTAATTTTATAATAGTAGTATATGATTGGGATGGTGCTTGTTGGCTAACTGTTTGAAAACATCGTTCCTGGTGTAATGCTTCTTGATAGACTCTTCGAAGACCTGATTGTAGACCGTTTTTGACTGTTTGAAAGTCGAGTAAAGACTGGCTCAACCTTCGGTTTTTGACGCTTTCTTATACAACATATTATCACTTTGGATGAAACTCGTTCGTTTTTAATTTCGCAGCCCAATCGACCGCTTTTTTTTGTTGGACAAAGATGCGGTCAGATGCGCCAGATCATTAGTCGTTACCACAATATGGAGTGATTAGCTCAGTTATGGAAAAAATTCAGAATATGTATTTATTTCTATTATAATTTCTTACACAAACGTGATAAATAATATATAAAGATAGATAATAATTCCAAATATAGCAGTTTTCGAACCCATCATAAACTACCTCTTTATTTGTTATGGTTGGTTCCGCAGAGCTGGAAAGCATCAGAGATATCTTTTCCATGATAGCCTGCTTCCTTTTGTGGTCATCGATCTGTTTCGGCGATCGCGCAAGATGGGCGAACACCCGAAATCGGACGATGACCACAAAACGAAGCAGGCTATCACGGAAAATATCTCTGATACTACCGCTTTATGGTTGCAGATGTCTTATAATCGTTTCCTTTCAGATCCAGGAAGCCATTCTAAAAAAAAAAAAAAAAAAAAAAAAAAAAAAAAAGGAACAAACTTGAAAACAAATTGTAGTCGAAGAAGCAAATGGAAAAATTGAAATAATTTTGGAAAATAAATATAGTAAATTTAACTTAAAATAAAGTGTCCTTTAGTGTAGTGAAAAAAGTCAGGTACTATTAATTTGAGGTCAATGCTATTGAAGAGACAAAGGGACAAGAAACCGTTAGAGCAAGCCAATACTACTTGGCGGCTGTTTTGTAGAAGAAAATCCCCTCTAGAACGAGGAGCATTATTTTATCAGTCGTCTTACAGAATTCAAGCAGAATTCGTTCGAGAGAGAACATCAGTGCCAATTCTAAATGTTAAACATTTGAGTTCAAATCAATCTAGCTCAATATTTAATTCCAAGAATTAATATTGAATAAATATAAATTAAAAATGAACCTAGAAAACAAACGTTTAAAATGCCACAGCCTCTTAAACAAATTAAAACTATTGGATCTAGCTAAGTGTTCCAATTTTAACATTACCTTAACATAATGATCGGCTTTTCGTCATCTATTACAATCAAGACGGTATAGCAGTATAGAAGGTCTCACTAGAAATATTTCACTCACAGAAAATTCTTTCATCGCACTGTGTTAAAATTAATATTTCTCTAAACAAGTTTTCTATTTTAATTCTTTTTTTTTTCCTACGCTATTCAGCCTTTCTGCGTTTGTTAAAAGAAAATAGGCTGCGCTGGTAATCGATGTTGTTCGTTTAGTTGGATATCCAGGAGGCACGTGAGACCAGCCTCGGACGCGAACAACTTCAGTCGCCTCTATTTTAATTTTGATTTCAAATAAAAAATAAAATAAATACATGCTCTCTTACAATAATTTATTTCATTATATATTCAGTAATAAATAATCTATTTCTTGTTTTTTATTAAATAGTCTTAAGTATTATTATTTATTTTTTTAAATTGAATTGTGAGGATGTGCCTCATTATAATATTGCCAATTCTTGCGGGGGTCAATGGCCTAGTTATCTAAAAAAAACGTTTTCCATTTATAGACAATTTACCAGTCCAATCTAGAGGGATTCTTATAGCTATTACAATATGAACATTTTCTTGATAAATTGCAGGGTATTGAATAAAGGAGCATACTAAATATATGCAAATATATCTAACTGTATATCCACCAAACACCATAAAGATGATTCATTGATTTAAATATATAGAAAAAGGAACATATTTAATCATAAGAAAAAACTGTTAGAAACATGTAATTGGCGATGTTCTTGTATAGTTTATACGATGTTGAAACATTTGATACTCGACCTAGTCATGTGAATGGAGATGCACCTTGCGTACTTTCACTTAGAAAAAAAATTATATATATATAGGTATATATTCTCCGTTAGTTGCTAGTCTAGCCAGTTCATATTACGTACATTCACTTATAAAAGTTTTCAGTCAGTTATTTTTTTTTTTATATTTCATTATTTTACTAAATTATTAAATATATTGCTAGCAATATAAAAACCTATTTTAATTCAATATAAAACAAACAATTCTTTTTAATTTTTTTACTGAAATAAAAAATCACCAGCCAACAAATTGTCTTTATAAGAGTGCCGAAAGTATGTGCTGCTAGCTAATAATACTTCTTCATAAACATTTAAACCATCACCAAGTACAACTTTATTTTATTTTTATTTTTTATGAAAATAATTACTTTAATTGAAATAATTCACTTGGAAAAAATATTTAAGTATTGTAGGATTCTTCCAGACAGGTTGTTTACTTTTTATTTAATGACCAAAGTTTTATGAAGAATAAAGGTGGTTATTATTTTAAAGCAATTTTACAATTACAGTTTTCATTTTTTTTTTTTTTTTTTTTTTATATTTTTTTCATCATTTATAAAGTTGTAGGATTTCATAGAAACGTTTAATCGTATTCTTTAATTTAGCATCTTCGTTCCTATTTATTAGCTTCAAATACTTAATTGGTATAATTGGAAGTCGTTGGAATATTTCAATAGAAGTTTATTTCTCTTTAGTATTTTCTAATAACTGTAATGAAGATTCTCTCTTGTTATTAGTGATATTAACGTTGGTTCCTACCATCATACACGAGAGAGGGCATTCTGGCTTAAATAGTGGGGGTGGAAGTTATTCTAATCTTTCTCTATAAATCGTATACATTACTAACAACATTGAGAGTTTGATATTTTAAAATATATTTGTGTAAATTGGATGTTGAGGTTCGGTCATACAAAAGTACTCTTTTTAAATTTCTACCGACGTTTCGGCAAATTTTATTGCCTTCTTCAGGGTCTGTACAAAGGTTTTAATACAAAAAATAAGAAAAAAAGAAATTGAAACAATATAAAATATGAACTTAAAATAAATATTTTCAAAATAATTTTTTTTTATAAAATAAACTAAATAAACTATTGCTGTAGAACAGATCAATATTAAACTAAATCTGAACTATTAAAACTTTGACAATTTGTGGCATATATAAGAGTAAAGTATGAAAATAACTTAGGAAATGTACTTACAAAAATTTTCAGTTAGAATTATTTACAAACTTTAGCTTAACCTGTGACAGTAATTCTAACTGAAACAATTTTTTTGTAAGTACATTTCCTAAGTTATTTCCATACTTTACTCTTATATATGCCACATATTGTCAAAGTTTCAATAGTTGTGATTTAGTTTAATATTGATCTGTTCTACAGCAATAGTTTAAAATAAATTTAAATGTGCTATATATATCACACTTTTTTATTTAGTTTATTTATATAGTTTATTTTTTTTTTTAATTTTATTTTGAAAATATTCATTTTAAGTTCAGATTTTATGTTGTTTCTATTTTTTTTTTATTTGTATTAAAACTTTTGTACAGGCTCTGAAGAAGGCTATAAATTTGCCGAAACGTCGGTAGAAATGTAAAAAGAGTTCTTCTGTATGACCGAACTTCAACATCCAATTTACAACATTGAATACAGCGGTCGTAACGAACACTAAAACATTAAATTTTATTTTTACAATATATAGTGTTGAATTTCAATTCTGATCTTTGAATATAGATATATTTTACAGAACGCTTATCAAAGTATACTTTTGGACGAGGGACAAACGAATTGTGCACAAACGGGAATAAAATGAAAACAGCTTCAAAACAATCTAATCATGACATCAATTAAACTGGTATTTTTACTAATAAAAAACTGCAGTAAGCTTATTTTTTTTATATTTACTAATAACTAGAGACTTTTAAATGATACAATTGAGTAACAGCATGTCGTATATGCTCTACTATAAAACACATATTGTGTTAGTCTTATTATATCAGTGTAACAAAAATTTCACAATAAAAAAAGCTACTACTCACGCAATATAATACATTTTTTTTTTTTCCAACGCCATCACTTCGGCTATTCAGCCATTCTGCGACGCGCGGCCCAGTATAAAATTTTAGGCTGTGCTGGCGATTGGTGTTCTTCAATATCCAAACAACAACAGAAAAATCTCGGACGCTAACCACTCTATCCCTCTCCCTTGTAATAATAGATAAGCGGCACAGTCAAGATACAATGTTATTATTTTGTGTTATTAAAAATTATTGTAACTAATGTAACGGCAAGAGAGAGAACACAGGCCCGATCTGGTTCTCTCTGACTTAAGCAGGCTAAGGTGGGGAGAACCTGTATATAAGCCAGTAAGAGATCTAGACATCTATCTATCAGATTCAACCATACATCGCATTGTATCACATCATCGTGTCATATCTCTACTCCCACCTTTTATTCTATAAAATCATTACAAGTCCAGTGCAGTTTGTGTAAAACTTATAGCTATATTATAACAGTGTCTTCATATCTCGTTTAATTAATCAATTCCAATTTCACTCCTCATTAACTCCATTATATTAACAGTCTATATAGTATGTTATTTAATCAAAATGATTTATTGATATTTATCTAATTTTACTAAAATTGAAAATACCTGTATGAATTAATTCAAATAAATTAATATATATATATTTATATATCCAGTATACTGTGAAATGTCACCTTACTTCAAAATGTTATCATCAGGCAAAGATAATTGAAATAGTACCCCACATGAAATTCGTACTCTGTATTATCCATCGGCAATTTACTTGGAGCAAAGCTATTGGAAGATTACTTAAATTTGATTTATAATTTACTAATTACCGTCAGTGGGAAGGGACCAATTCCTATGCTATCCAAAGCCTCTCGTGGTCCATATAGCTACCCCACAAAGATCGGAGACTTTCTCATTGCATAGCTGGCCTCCGGAAGTATTCTCTCGTTACAGACAACACGGCCTGGAAGAGGGAAAAAATCTAAGGGGAGCACTGCTGGATTCAAGCCCCGGGGACGACCTCCGCGTTGGCAGTCCAGCTAATCCTTTCCCTACAATCAAAGTTAATAATAATTAATTATCTACATATATAGAAAATGCCCACCACTCTTTCTTTATATTTTTAAATTTTTAGGGTGGTCTATATTTATTTAATCAAATCTATTTTTACCCCACCTTTCTAACTTTTCACTTTATTATTCTGCTGACAAATATTTGTTGCT
Source organism: Triatoma infestans (assembly GCA_011037195.1). Lineage (NCBI taxonomy): Eukaryota > Metazoa > Arthropoda > Insecta > Hemiptera > Reduviidae > Triatoma > Triatoma infestans. The sequence continues at coordinate 38,880 of JAAEAF010002337.1, forward strand.
TTATCTTTTTTCATGAATCTTAAAATAAAGATAACATATATGTACGAGTAATATCAACAAAGTAAAAGTCGTAGGTTTTCTTATATTATTTCTTTTTTTTTTTTTTATATTATTTGTTTATATTACAACTTCCGTAGTGTAAACGAAATTTGAATAATAACAAATGTTATATAAGTTTTTAGAAATTGTTCGCTAGCTTGAAATATGATGCCAAGTTTTTAATGAAAAAAAAGAAAAGTTAAAAACATTTTGATAACAATGAACATTTCAGAGAAGTTTATGAATTTTCTACATCATTTTTACATCAGCTAAAACATTTTTCCATTATACAAACAAAAATTATTCAATTATAATGTTTATTTTTGTATGTATTTATAATCAATAGCTTTCTATATTACTTAGTTTATTTGCAAAACAATAATTTGATGAACAAAATTATTTTAAATGATCTGCAGCAAGAATTTAACATTAATTACAGTAATGTTTATAAGAAGTTATCCTTTACATAACACAATCATTATTAGAGCTAATGGCTGAATTATTATTATTATTATTATTATTTTTTTTCTAGTTGGTAACGAATTTATCAGTTTTTATGCAAATTATGGTTAGACCACTCATTAGCTTAACTTATGTTGAATGTTTATTACTTTCCCCACCATCATTGGTTTTTTTGATTTTTATAGTTTTGAACGCAAACAATTAGTGAGCTGTTTTATTTCCTAGACTTCACTGGATAGCTTTCTTAAATTAGTTCGTTCATGAATATGTATAAGCTATAATAAATCAAATTAAGATTTTGTCTAGACAGTTAAATGGTACATATTTTACTAAAATTAACTACCTATCTAATCATTTTGCAGAGTTTATTATAAACTTTGATAGTTCCTGAATTATTTAACCACTTTAAGGATTTAAAGATACTAAAAATGATATAAATATTGTCTGTTTTTCTGAAATATTTAATTTATTTTGCTTTTTTTGTATAAATATGAAAACGCGTTAAGCGCAAATCAAGCATTTAATATGTAGTCTAAAAAAAAAAAAAAAAATAATAGGAAAAAAAAATGGAAGGTAATAGTTGTGGATTATTTTGAAGACTCATCAAGAAGGAAATTAGAGTAGTGGTCTCCAAAGTGGGGTACGCGTACCCCAAGGGGTACGCTAATTTTCCCTTCAAAATATTATATGTATGTACGTATGTCCTGTTTGCAGCCTGTCTAATCTTACAATCATTCTCCCGAAGAAGTAGGTTTACGATCACTTGTGATCATATAAGGAAAAATTCAAATTGTGGGTAGCGCGAAATTTAGCAGAAATTATGTATTTATAGTGGAAATTTAGCAAATTTTTCTGACATGTAAAAAATATGAGTATTTGTTCCACAAAATATAGATTTTATAGTGTACATTTTATAAAAATTTATTTGAAAAATTTTATTTCAAGAGCATCATTTAGTCCCAACATTTTTTCCAGTACCTTGTCTGTCTGTATATGTATTCGAGAACTCAAAACAATAGATTTTTGTTCATGTAATAACGCATTTTATTTTTTCCAACGCCATTATTTCGGCTATTCAGCCATTTTGCGACGCGCGACCCATTATAAAATTTTAGGCTGTACTGGCGATTGGTGTTCAATATATCCAGGGAGCACGTGAGAACAAACTCGGACGCGAACAACTCTACCTACCCCATCCGGTAATAACAGATAAGCGGCACCGGTCAAGATACAATGTTTTTTTTATTACTTCAAATAAATAAATATATATTTTATTTCAATATACTGTAAAATGTCACCTTATTTGAAAATGTAATCATCAGGCAAAGGTAATTGAGTAATAGTACCTCACACGAAATTCGTACTCTGTATTATCCATCGGCAAGTCATTGAATGGAGCAATGAATTTCCAGAAATTGGAGCCAGAAATTCACAAGACCCTTGAATAGTAGAATATTTTCTACAATATGCAACGAATTGGGCAGTGGCCACGAAAATCTCCTATACCACACAAAAGATCGTTGATTATCTAGCGAGCAAATGCTAAAATGACTAGTTGAAATGAAAGATGAATTACGCATTTTTCTTTTGGACAAAAAGAGTTCAAAAATTTGCCTGCTTTTTCAGTGACATTCAAAGAAAGATCAACAAAGTGGCTGTTGATTGTATGTTACTTAGCTGACATTTTTGAAAAAGTAAACATGCTCAGTTTGTCTCTTCAAGGAAAAGGTGACATTTTAATAATGACTGAAAAAGTAATTGCTATTCAAAAGAAAATCATGATGTGGAGTGGGAATTCAGAAAAGGGATCTTTAGAAAAGTTTCCCTCATTGTGTGATTATATATGTATATAGCCAAATTCTAATTATATTATCTTTTTTATTATTCTAATTTCGGAAAAATATTGAATTATTTTTAAGTTTTAGAAAAAAGAATCAAAATTTTGTCTATATATATTGCTGTAGTAGATTATATGCATTTGATTTTTATAATTTTGAACGCAAACAATAAGTTAGCTACTTTATTTCCTACACAATCTCAGGACATCTTTCTTACATTAGTTCCTTCATGAATATATAATCAGTTTGATACAAATCTGTATGTATGAATGCTTTTTTTTTTAATTTGAGATGCGTCTACATCTATGATCATTGGTACCCGGAGCCTTCTCGGTGCACTGCAGGCCTCCGCACAGTGAGCGTAGAGGCTCCTAGGAAGAGCAAATCTAAGGACAGCACACCTGGGCTAGAAACCAGGACCTCTGCAAGAGAGTCCAGTGCGCTTTCCACTGAGCTATCCCTTCCCTATGTATGAATGTATATGTTATGTATATACAAGTCTGAAATGTATTTGTACAAGTCTGAAATACTTCAAAAATCAGAAAAATTGTTGCCTACGAAGTTTAAGATTCTTTGATCTCATTTTTGAAGCTTTATTAAGAAAATAAAGTTTAGGTTTTCTTTTTATTTATTTTTATTTATTTATTAACAATTGAACGCCATTTTAATCTATGTTTCTAAACAATGTTCTAGAAAAAGTTACAGCTCCTTTTGTAAATATCACTGAACTTTTGGTTTGCAATAATGAGAGCTAGAAACCTTCTATGCTTGAATTGTTGATATATTTATTATGTCTGATTACATTGTTAAGCGAATATATTGATTACATAGATATAAACTGTCTTGAAATAGTAGAAAATTGAAAGCGAAATGATTTTTTTAGAAGTTGTTTGTGCATCAATTCCAGGTTTTCTTTGTCATAACAATGTCATGCATTTCAATGGATCAATCGAAATCTTTATAAATCAAAATCTTAGAATATAAAAAAAATGTAGCAACCATCTGATGATATTGTAACGCAGCCAGTGGTGCCATCTAGGAGAGGAAGTAGGAACCTCAAGTACTCTTAGTGGCCGCTAGGAAGCGCTGGCGACGCGCTCTAGTTATTTCTGGAAGGATTGAGAAAATTCTAGAAGATTCTCCACCGGTATAAATAGTGGGACCGCAGAGAGTTTTGCCGAGTTTCTAGTTACAAACGAAGTGTACGTTTGTGGAAAGTGTATAAAAAGTGAACAAAGTGAACTTTTGTAGTTTAAACTGTGAATTAATTATTATTAAGTGTAGTATTTATAATTTATTGTGTAAAACAATAAATTGGAGTTTGTCTTATTGAAGTTTAGAGTATTTTATCTATACGAACCCACTTAAAACTAGTTGCAGTAGCTGGTTTAGAGGGAAAAAAGTTACAATGTGTCAAGTTATATAGTCATAATCGAACCGACATAATCATGAAGAATAATCTTATAATGCAATTAGCAAAGCTTGAAGAATAAAGTAAATAATATTATTTAACACAAATGCAAAAAGGAAAATTCTTTAACATAAAGAATTGTATTTTATTGCAACAGCTTCATACACTAATTAATTAACTGGACAATTTATTTTAAATACATATAAAACTAATCATGAGAACTGGTTCACATTTAGAAGAATAAAAAATTACTCACATTATACGTACTTATTATTATAAGAAGAAATTAAATAAATAAATAAAAAAACAAAACAAACACAACCAATTAAAATTATATATAAGTTATTCTAGTTAAAACGACTTTCAATTTTCAACTATTTCAACATGGTTTATGTCGATGTAATCAACATATTTGTTTAACAAAATTAATAAAAAAAAAAAATCGTATATAAAAAAACACCTACCTATAAAGAAAACCTAATATTTCTGAAATGTTGTACTTCAAGTTTCCGCAATTCATACATACGTATATATGTAGAGCTCTTAAATCAAAATTTTGTCACCATATTTGTCACCGATTATTATATAAGAAAAAAAAAGTAATATTATTTACGTATATAAATTTTAATTAGTTGAAATATTAGTGTGGCACTTTATATTAAAGTGATATAGAAAAACTAAAAAAAAATTTGAATCGAGTAAAGGGGAGCATTTTTATAGTCACGAAATTCATAAGCGATTTCACATACTCATGTCCGGCTCCAATATACGTAGTTTAAACATAATATATCACAACAGTTTGACTTAATATAGAGCTTTATATAAATTAAGCAAGCTCTATATTAAGCTTTTTTTTTTAGCAGAGTGGAATGCACTTGTGTAGTAATCGTACATTTTAAAAATAGAATTGCAAAAATTCTATATTTGAAGTTTGAAATAGGATTTGGCAATTGTGTATCAAATGCGTTCATATAAAGCGTATTCCTATTGCAACATCCTCCCTCTTAAGTTGAAGACAAAAACTAATTTTCAAATTTTTTTTTAAGCACCCTGAATAGCGGGATCCTAGAACTAAACTTTCTTATTTCATTTGGAAACATAAGTCTCTTTTTTTTGCAAATTTGAAAATAAGATATATATTTTTTTTTACGTAAAATGGTACAAATTTCAATATGATTGTATTAATTACTATGCATCCTACATACATTTTAATTTTAATTTAATGAAGAAGATATTAATTAATGCTATAAAGATAAAATTAGCTTTTTATCCAAGTAGATGCTCAAATGAACGCAGTCATTGTTTATATATTCTCAGCTATTAAACGCCATTCATTTTCAATAGCTGTTTTATCAATTGAAGTTGGATTGATTGTTCTACAAACTTCCGATATTCTATCATGTAGTTGTACAACAGAAGATATCGGATTTTTTTTTTTTTTAATTTAAGGCACGTCGTCATCTATGGTTATTGGCGTTCGGAGCCTTTGCAATGCACTGCCGGCCTCCGGTCAGTGTTCTCTTGTTACAAACAACACTGTCCATCACCGGACAGTGAGCTGTAGAGGCTCCTAGGAAGAAAAAATCTAAGGGCAGCACAGCTGGACTTGAACCCGGGTCCATCATGTGGGAGTCCAGTGCGATAACCACTGAGCTAATCCCTTCCATAATAGTTATCGGATGTAGATTATTGTAAACGCTTTTTTTTTTCTTTTTAAATTAATCCAACAGGAAATAATCAATTAGGGATTAAATCAGGCGACTGTGTAGCCAAAAAATTGAACCACGATTACCAAAAGCCATCTACCAGTAACTTGGCGATTTAAATATTGAGTTATATTTCATGAATTGTATGCAAGACAACCAGCTAACTGAAACCACATGCGATAGCGAACATGCAATGATAAATCGTCTAAAAGAATACGCAAATGTTTCTGCAAAAATGGAGAGAGAATTCACCAGTTAATTTTTTTTTTTTTTTTTTACCCAATAAGGGGGGTTTCCAATCAGGCCATCCCTAAAACATAATTAGAGAAAAAAATCACATGATTTCCAGTCAGGTTTATCAATCGTCTATTCTTCTACGCTGTAGGGGTAGTGAACCCCCACCACTCATCCACACTAGCGAGTGAACCCCCACCACGCATCAAAGAGAAAGAGCCCCTCTCGAGAGAGAGGAGAGGAGAGGCCAGTTGGATATATATACGAGAGACAGAGTCAAAAGGATATTCTGTTCACAGTCTGACACTTGAATTGTACACATCGTTTAGCCACGTCAGTCAGTCTGTTCAGTTCTTGTAGTGTAAAGTATACAGTCCTTGGCAGTCAGTCATATACATATATATCAATTATATATCTTATACCGATATTGAGGTGTTATTTATCTATCAACATCTACAACCAACATCTCCTCCTAAAACTATTACATACGCCCATGTTTTACAAGTTAGGATATTTAGATTGAAGAATTTCATAATTGAAATACCGGCCGATTGCATTGTGTCAGATGGTTAAGAATCTCTGATCCAATGTTGATAAAGAAAATTTATTCTGGTTATATTCAGATTTTTAATATTATATTTTTATTCAAGCAAAGTGCAAACTAAAACCGGAAGTGTAGTTTATATATATTTATCTTATTTATATATAGCCTCGTTAAATCATTCTAATCACGAAATTCATTTGAAATTTTAAGATATGAATAATGGAATCCGGTTAGTAAGATAGTGGTTGTTGTTTAATGTACATTAGCATTTTTAATATTATTAAATTAATTCTCTTTTAACAAAATGCTGAGTTCATCTAGAAAAAAAATTAACCCATTTATTACAGACAACAACAAAACAAGTCCCATTCACTTTTCAAAATAGTGTCCATGAAATTTATTAAAAAAAAAAAAAAAAAACAGATTAAAAATACTTCAAACTATTACTACTAAAGCACTATAAATATTTAAGTAGATATTATGTGCTAGATATTACATAAGGTGAATAAATAAAACCGTGCAGAAAATTACCTTGAGGGATTAAAATATATATTAATAAATTAGATAAATTAGATATATGAAAAATAAATATATATAGTAAATATCACCCCTCTTTGATAGATAACAAAGTTTTATGATATTGTATTTGATTATTTTATTTTCTTGTTATTATTACTTTTATTACTTAATTAACCCAGTAATCCAATTTTTCGATTGTCCTAATAAATGGTCAGTTGTAATCATTAAATTAGAATTAAACTACTTTTTGTTTTGGATTGGAATTTTTATTTTCTTTATCTTGTTTTAATTTTTGTATGTAATTGTAAGTAATTAAATTTTTGTTTGTTTATTTGTTTATTCAATACATTAGTAAGATACATATTACTGGCCTGTTAGGAGGGGGAGCGTGGTTGCAGGAGTTGGATAGAGTGAGTTCGGTGGCCTTGGGTGGTTTGGCCACTGTTTTCCAGTCCGAGGTGGTGGGCATTATTGAACGCTGCCGCCTTGTGGGGGGGTGGCAGGGAGAGATTAAAGAGGTGCGGATATTCTCCGTCAGTCAGGCCACACTAAGGGATTTGAGTAAGCCATGGTGGAGCTCGAAACTAGTGGGAGAATATAGAAGAAGGCTTAACACCTTGGCTCGGAGGGGTAAGGTGCGTCTCTATTGGATACCTGGACATGCAGGAATAGAGGACAATGAGGGGAAGGATCAGTTGGCTAGGGAGGGATCATCATTACCATTTTGTGGTCCTGAACCAGCCCTTGCCGTTACTAAGAGGTTTCGCGTAAACAGATTAGACTTTGGGAGACAAGAGAGTTGGAGAAATGCTGGGAGGGGATACTCAGGGAGCCAGCTAAAAGATTTATAAAAGGAATTAAGCAGGGAGTTTCGGCTTACCTCCTGTCCTTCAGCAGGACAGGTCTGAGGACCTTGGTGGGGGTAGTGACTGGACACTTTCTGGGCGTCTAGTCACTTGTTTAACATAGGACGACGTCTAGTCCCACTTGTCAGAATTGCGACGACGGAGTCAGGGAAACGGTGTATCACTATCTATGTCAGTGCCCCCGTTTCGCTGGTACTAGGTTTAGTGTATTTGGGAGGGCACCACACTCGCAGGATTGCTTGGGCGAGTTGGAGTTAAAGGATATCCCGGGATATTGCTGACTGACCAGTAGGCTACTGAGAGAGACTATTTAAGGGGATGATATGAGGGGGGCATCGGGGGGGATAAAAAGCCATATAGGCTTAGGTTCCATGCCGCCAGGCACCCGGTCTAATAATAACAGACATACTACAATTTAAAATAATCATAATTAGGCGAAAGAATTTTGATTGATAAATAATAATTATTTTCGAAATAGATATTAATAATTTAATACAATTATTTTATTACTCAGTATTTTTTAATGAAATTCTTTCGGGGGAAAAATTAGCCAGCGAATTTAAAATATTTAAAAAAAAAATTAATTGTATTGCTTGAGCAAACATTGGATGATAAACTTGTAATCTAATTAATAAAGCATTAATTTAGCCTGATTGGTACGCTTCATTAAATTATAAGTAATTATGTTAATTGAGTGGATGAAGTATGTTATATTAGACCATATATGTTAAGTTATTTAATTATAATCATTTAAATATTAGTATATTACTTCCCCGCAAATATATATAATACTTTTATCGTTATATTTATTATTTATTATTTTTATTATTATTAATAAACATCAATAAAAATTTGTCATATTTATATTTATCGCTATATTTTTTTTTTTTCAACTTTTATTAGATTGCTATTTACATTTAAATTAGGAATATTATATCATAAAAAAAAACCTATAATTTCTAATAAAAATTTACATCAGGAATTAAAAAAAATTAACAATTAAAGAATACGTAATACAAACATACACTTCCTGGATTTAATGGGGTCCAAAAAATTTTCCGTTTGCATCCAAAAAAGACTTCCTTTTTTGTACATATCAGAGGACACGCTTAGTTATAACCAATAATTTTTAATTAATTTTTTTTTTTTTTCAATCAAATAATTAATTCGATGAATTATAATTTATGTAAATTTATACCAGTAATTCATTTTTGTTTAATATCTTGAACAGTAACAAATATCTAGATTAATAATATTTTTTGATAAAGATTTAGTGTTATGTTTGTTTCGGTTTTTTAAAATTTTAGAGAAGGGAGTTTTCAATTTGGCAGGCGCTTTTTTTTTTTTTCTTTTTTTTAAAAAAATATAATTTATCATCTTTTATACATAATACATGATTTTGTAAAGTTTTAATAAGTTTATTTCTTCATTAAAATATATTTAGATTTCTTGAAAAGACCGATATCATTAATGAATGAATATTTAAAGATAAGATTTTGCAAATATTGATAAGTGATTCAGAAAACAAATTATGGATGAATGATTGTAACAAAATAACCGTAATTAAATGGGATCTATTTAATCGATTTTTTACTTTTTATTATATTTCAATGACAGATTATTATTATTTTAAAGAGGGTATGCACTGCGACCTCAAAAAAGATCTAATGTGCCCCTCGGAGCCTTCTCTGTGCACTGACGGCCTCAGAGCAGCGTTCTCTAGCTACACTGCCCATAACCGGATAGTGAGCTGTAGATGCTCCTAGGAAGAGAAAATCTAAGGACAGCACGCTTGATCCGAACACGCTAGTCCAGCGCGGTACAACTGAGCCTCCCTTCTCCCTTGGCTTATGCCAATTAACTAGGGGCGGAGACCCTAGTTTGTGTACTGTGTTTGTCCTTGTCGTAAAGGGTAGAGTGTATAAAGTTTAAGTGTATTGTGTACTGTTCTGACGGAGTGCGTGGAGTAATGGAGCGGTGGTAACCCATGGGGTCCCTACTGCCCAGATAACTGCTTGCAACAGATACCCTTTGCGGGCATCCGTGACAGATACTATAAAAAACAAAAAAAAGAGTTGGAAACTAGCATAAATATAAATATAAATGAAACAATATTGCCTGTATGTTCATTCGTTTTTTGGAACCTTTTCAGCTTTTTTTTTTGACTCGACTGACAATATTTGCAATATCAGGGTGGGTAAGAATTTAAATTGTTATCTACATAACTGTGCTATCATAACACTCTTTAATTTCTTCGGGGCAGTCATATTGCTGAAATCTGATTGGTGTGAATGTGTTGTAGAAGTTTGTGGCGTGAGCGATTTAGTAAAGGGCTTGTATGTGTGTTTGAGAAAGAGAGAGAAGTATTAGAAATAAGTAAAAGATCACCACTGTCTTTGAAATAATTACATTATTCTCTAAGTGAATTTAAGTACTTTTATAATATCACAACTAATATGTTTATAAATCAATTATTTAACTAGATTAAGTGCAAAACTCTTATGTTTTAAGTTATGACTCGCACTGATGCTAAGAGAGCTCAAGACAAGTGTTCAAAATAGTCCAAATCCTCCCCTGTGAGAAGGGTAGACAATGCTAACCAAGTTCATGAACTCTAAAAGACAAAGCCAACCAGGTCCTTTGAACTCTTTTTGTAACTGTAGTCTTCTACCTGTGTGTACCCTTTTTGCCAGCGGATATGTTAGATTTTTCTTAAATAAAATATATTTGAAAATATATTTCTGGCATCCATCACATTGCTATGAATTTTGCAATCATTATTGAATTGGATTTGGAAATAATTCTATTTCTAGTGTTTAGTTCATTATTTACATTTTTTTTTTTAAATTTGCGAAAAAGTTTGATAATGAGAGACGATATTCGAAATATCTGATTAGCATTACTTACAAAAACAAATCTTTTGGTCATAGTTTTATAATAATTATTTATATACGTGTCGCATATATACGGGTCAACGCAAAAGTTCTGATACGGTGATATTAGATGAAGTAAAAATTCTCTAATGAAAAATAACAATTCAGTCAACCTTTGATATAATTTACTTCATTTCTAATAACCTTTTTTCAATGATCATGCAAAATCCCTTTAAAAACAACTCTAATGACATTTCTTTTAAAAAATAGAATCTAAATGTTTTTTATTGATTCTTTAGATGTAAATAAATTTTCCTTTTAAATGATTTTGTGATAAGCGAAACAGATGAAAAATCTAATGGAGCAAGATCAGGGGAATAAGCGTATCTCAGATAAGCTCTTTGAGTTTCTCCAAGCTCTAGTTTGCCAAGATGTGTGAGGTCTCTCATTATCGTGCTGGAAACTAGCAAGATCTGTTTCAGACTTCTCCTTTAAATGACTGACATCAGTTCATCTACTTCACGACAATATTTAATAGAATGGTTTCATTGTTGGGAAGCAGTTTGTAAAACACCCCCCCGACCAATTCCAACAAATTGACACAAAATTGATGTAAGCCAGACTTTAACGTCAATTTGACCGGATTTGCTTCCTAAATGACCAGCTTTTCTCAATACATTGTTTTATTGAACCAAGTTTTTCATCTCCCTTAATGAAACGATCCAAAAAAGGAATCACGATTTTTTGTCTCTCTAACAGTAGACCCGGGATATTTTGTTTTCTTCGCTTAGAAGGTGTGGGATCCCCCAAACATCAAACTTAGTAACATATCCGAAACTTTTTTATGTGACGCAGTGCTATTGTTATATATGCCAGAGCTAGGCACTCTATCGATCTCTTGAGTTTTTATTTTCGATGATTAAATCTTTAACAGATACATCATCAACCATGGTTGGCCTTCCAAGTCAAAATTTCCTTGCCTAAATTTTACAGTTTCACTGTAATTTCTAAATATCCTCCCCGCAAACATGCCTCGCATATTTTTAAATGTAGTCGGCACATTCTTCCGAAATTCATACAGCATAACATGTCTAAAATGCACGTTTTCAGCAAGCATATTTTAAATTTTAAATCGCCCAGCAAAGGCGTTGAGTTTCAACTGAATTAGTTCCAAAATGTTCCCTCTAACATCATTTTTTTGTTATATTATATGAATGGGATTAATTGTGTTTACATTATTAGAAAAAGTTAAGAGTTCAAAGCCCTATTAAAACGTCGTATGAGGACCAGGGTGTATCTGATTGTTGGCTTATTGACCAGGAAGTTTCCAGAAATAAAAACACCAAATAATTTTAATGTGTTTTTATTTAAAACCCGACGTTTTGGCAAACATTGTTTGCCATCTTCAAGTGAATCTCTTAAAGTAAGAGAAGTTTGGAAAACTTATAATTACAACTTCGGTTGATCAAATTGTTGCAATTGTTGGCCGTTGGAATTGATCAGGTGTATCAGGCCAACAATCAGATACACCTGATCACTTCTAACGTCCAACAATTGCAACAATTTGATTCGTATGAAGACTTTGAATATATACTTCGTTAGGTAAAGTTAACATGCTGAAATTTGTTCACATTCTATTTTATTTTCCATTCTGTCAGACTTAATTCAGTTTCTTCAGACTTGAGGGATTGAGCCACGTAGTTAAGCTCAATTTTGTATTTTATTACAAGCCGGATGTTCTTACTGCTTAGTCAATATTCTTTTCGAATCAACCAAGTATTTCTTTTATAGATATTTATCTTTGTTTTTAGAAAATTCATAAAAAAAAAAATTAAAAAAAATACATTTCTTAAAACTTAATTACAACATCGTCTTGCCTTTATAGTTTCAGAACCTTATGAAATAATCCGACTTCCTTAATTTTTATAATTACCCTAAATAAAGTACTGTTACAAAGATTGAATAAAAATAATGAGCGTGAAAAATAAATTTATAAAATGAATATTATTCGGAAGCTCGGAGACTGTCTTGTCATTCATACATATTAATAAATAATATATATATGCCGTAACATATAATGTTAATATGTATATAATATTTTACACATGATGGACTAGAGAAAATTGTTCCTGCTACCATTAGCAATCTCTTAAGAGTTTTTGGTTATTTAATCATCAGTCATTAATCTCTTAGATGAAGTATTCTGTGCGATTTAAACATATTGCTTATTTATTGATAGTTCTTAATTGTATTATTATTATTATTATTTTCATGGAATACTGTTATCAATTTTTGAAATAGAAATCATTATTTGAATCCTATGCAATTAAATTTTAAATTTTTCTTATTATTATTCAGATGCAAAAGCTTCCAGAAATATTAAAGATGTATCCAATGTATGTGTTTAATTAATTATTTAAAAGATGATCCGAAATTAATATATTCTTCTCTTTAATCTCTTTAATACGCTTCAATGTTATATCAATGGAAGAACCTAAACGTATATATTTAGTTTTTATGACTATATATAAATAATAAAATAAAAATCAACTTAATAAAACCACTTGGCCCCCTGCGGACTATCTTTTTGCTTGTTCAATTAACAACGGGACCATACTTAACTATTATTTTTATTGTTTATATCAATTTTTTGAAGAAAGTTTAATCTTACCGCACTCACAAAATCCCCTTAAATGAACTTTCACGTAAAAGAGTTGAAAAACAAAAGTGATAGGTCTCTGTATTTATATTATTTAGTAATATCAATTTTAATGAGAACAATCAGTGCTTTTATGGAGAAAATTGCAGAAAACTGGAAACATTGTTCAATAAAAAAAAGAAGAAAGTTTTTAGCGATTGGTGTGAGTGTGAGTGTTCTAAAAACAAAAAATATATCAAAAAATAAACAATCGCATGAAGCTTAAACTTGATGAAAAAACACTACATACACATATAAATGATTATCACTTTTCTTTATTAATGTGAATGTCTTTATTAGCGTGAATGTATTTATTAGCGTGAATATATTTATTAGAGTGAATGCATTTATTGGTGAGAATGTTGGAGTGAATGATTAGCATAGGTAATCATTGATTTCTCGGTGGTTGAAAGAAAATTTATAAAAGTATTTCAATCCTATTAGGTTCAGTTTATTGAAAGATAAGTCCGTTAACAGTGTGCAGAAATATTTGTTTAAAGTATTGCACACCCAAATTAGCTTATACATTAAATAGCCTCCTTAGGATTACTTGTAACTTATATAATAAGTTGATATAATATATGTCTAATTCAATAAAATAAAATAAAAATGCTTTTGATGAGATGTTTATACGGCAAAGGGTAGAGGAGTTTTTAAAGAAACAAAAATTTCTTTGTTGCTCTACATTTCGGGTACAATTGGTGCCCTTCTTCAGGAGCTCTGTAAAGATTTATTGTAGAAAATACAATAGTTATAATAGTTATGAAAAAAAAGTTCTTAGATTTTTAACAAAAAGAAGAAAGAAAAATTTAAATTAAAAAAATATTGCCAGAAGAAATTATAAAATAGAAGTGACAGTAAATTAAATAAAGTGATATTAACAATAAGATAAAATAAGACAGATGAAGATACCTTTAGGGTAGGAGAGGAGTGTACGTTGAGAACGTTGAGACTAAAATGAAGAGAGTATTTTTTAAAAATTTAAAAAACTGTTAAAAGGTGGGAGGGATAAGAAAAATGTTTGTAGTGAGGCGCGGCAATTTCAAATTTGGAAGAACAAATTACTGGCGAGTATCTTTTCTTAGGGTTAGAAAAATATTTATCTAAACATTTAATTATTTTTTTAAAAACATTTATTAAAAATGCTTTAGGTTTTGCATAAATATTTAGGAGTTTAGTAGGATAAATGTTGGTATAAACAAGATTCCATACTCCCACTCGTCGATTAGATTGATGGTATTAGAGGGGACGTGTGGAAAGAATCGCCTTAATCTAGTGCTCCACCCTACCTTGCTGTGCAAAGTACTGTGGTGGATGCCAAATAAGATTAACATGCCATCCCAGCTCGTGTGGCCACGGATAGAGAGAGAAGTAAGATTTAAGGGGCGCTACTAGTCAAGGCAGTCGATGCTCCCCCCACAAAAAAAAAAAAACTTTTATTTGAAGCATTTCCGTCAGGCAAATTAATTTTTTTGGGAATTTTATGGGAACAGCATCGTTAAACTTTCTAGTAAAATATCACTTCAATACAATTTTGATTCTAACCCCTATATGATGTTACAAATATTGTGAAATTCTAAATTTGAAAAAAAATCAGTTAATTGGATTACAGAATACGAAATTACAGAATAATTTCGTGTTTTTTCTTTTTCTGGAATTTTCGAAAATGGCTACAGAGATTTTCTTTAAACATGGAATGAATGCTTACTACACAGATATAAAAAAACGTTCCCACTTTTTTTTTAAAAAATTTTATGTAAAAAAAAAGTTATTATAGGGGATTTTTGAATCTCATAAAAATGAATCTGTTGAAACGATAAATTTCAAATGTTATATATATATATATATATATATATATAATAGCTTCCAATTCCAGCCATATCAATTCACCTATAGATAAAATTAGTTTTAAAATAAACAACTAAATTAACTATATGGCTACATACATTATATAAACATACGAAACGGTACATACGCATGGATTATTGCGTTATTATTTTAATACTAACAGCCTAGTATTCCTCTCTCACTTTCGCTCTATATTTCAAAGAACCATTTAGTTTAGTGAGGCAATATTAAATGACATATTACTTGACTAATTAACTAAACTAAATTACCCTTTACTCCTTCATTTTATATTTTGTTTTCACCGTAATTAATCGTATTACTTTAATATTAACTAATTAATATGATCAAGTTTTTTTTAAAAAAAAATTAATAACTATTTGTACATCTCATACATACTGTATATAGAATGAGGGCAAAATAACAATAATGACGTTAAGAATAACGAATTGATTTATAAATATGTAAGAAAAATCTTGTTTACCAATTTAATAGGATCTTAGATCAATTAAAAATATCAGTATAATTATTATAATCATTATACGTATAATAATATGTAAGAAAATTATAAAATAAATATATAATCTCATCGATGATCTTACATTAATTGCTGTTAGTAATAGACAAAATTGGTAGCAATTTGCAATGAATTCGACGAAGGAAACAACAAGTTCTTTTCTATATTAATAATAATAGTTTATTTATGTATTTATTTATTTTACTTTAAACCATGTAAATTTGAAATGCAGATTGTGCATGGAATTAGGATGATTAAACTAGGATTGAGGAAAGAGTACGGATCAGCCCATTAACCAAGGGGGTATTGATGTCTTTGTGGACAGTTCATTTTGAGACATATAGGGAGCATTGAAAATATGGCGAAGAATTTACATTGAAGGAAATTAAATTCTCTGGATGTTGGATTGTCCCACGGAATCCCACAGTTCGGCTCCAGATAAGTCTCAACAGAGTTTTGTATAGCGTTAGTTTGTTTTGTACGTTAATGGTTGAACTCCATCCCAGCAGTCTTCGCAGTTGTACAAAACGTCTGTTTAATTCTTGTCTTTTCAGTCTCATATGCAGGTTCCATGTTAAATAATTATTATTAAGTCAAAGTTCAACTTTTTGCTTTCTTATGTTAATTTGCCTAAAAAAGAAGAATATGGTTTTTGCATAGATAGGAGATGAAGAAAAGAAAACAACCACCTTACTCAAATTCTTCCTTTAGCTGCTATAAATCAATTTCTAAGATCATTTACCAGAGGTAATCTAAATTTTTGGCTCTCTCTGCAGCATATAAAATTCTAGTACTGTTTGAAAAAGTTACCTTCCTGTAGTCTAATTACTTGCATATAAAAAAGAGATCTCTAAATTCGCCTTTACTTTGCTTTTTTTGCAAGAAAATCATGCAATTCGATTTACGACTTAATTTGAAACAGTTTTAATCCTATACAAAATTCGTTAAATTCTAGTAGGATGAAGAGTTAATTAATTTTTTTTGAAATATTAAAAATCCCAGTTATCAATTTGATTAGTTAATACGAGTGCTGTTAATATTTAGTTTCTATTTCGTACATTGTCTATTTATAAAAAAACTTATTAGTTTTAATTTTATTTAGTTTCTTATGTAACGCTTATAATACAAATCCCCTCACTAGTTTTTTGACTAAATAAAGAAAGTGGTAATTATTATTTATCTTGAATTAGGGATCAAACCTTGCGATGTCCTAAGATCCACAAACTGCCCCGAAGACAACAATAACAAGCTGGGTCTACACTAGAAATCCAATTCACATAATATCCATTTCACATAAATCACATAATAATCCAATTTATTAATATAAATTCACATAATCTCAGTTACCCGAAACTAATTGGACAATTTCCAGACCAAGCGCTTCTAAATGACAAAGATTGCCTTACAATCACCAAATGTCAACATATCTAATAAGAATGATTGTTGGTTTGCTAAATAAGAGAGAGGTGACATTTGGGGATGAATTCACACTCTTATATGCTAACAAATGATTATTGTGGCAGGTGTTTCGAAATTACGTCATCAGTTTTGTAGATTTTTGGTGTGATTTGTATGATTTTCTCCGGCCAGGCAGTTCAAGGCCAGCCACGGATGAAGATAACCTAACCTGATTTGGTAGGGATGAGAAGGATAACTTGCATATAAGCCTTCCCCATATCTTGTTAGCCTTCATTTTCATTACCCCTAGTTAATCCTGCTACCCTGCTTAAGTCCCGTTTAGGAGTGGAATTCTAGACAATTTTAAAAATTTACTTTTTTCTGAATAAAAATCCGCGTGTATATTTGACCCGCATCCTTATCATTCTGGACTCTCATTTTAACCGTCCCTGATTGATATAGCAACTTTTCATTGCTAGCAATATTTCAAAAACCCATTGGAGCCCATCCTGAAGAATTAAAAGACATGTACATAATTTACTGTACAAAAGTCTTTACAGTCTACATAACACATATATAAACCTCTCTATAGAGAACTATAAAGTCAATTACTAAACCAGATTGGACTTATTGTATATCGGAAGTTTTTACAACGCAAACTGCTTCTCTGGCTGTCTGATTACATTACTAATCGGGAATGAAATTCTTAGCAAATACTGGTATGTTAGGAAATATATTAAGCGAGCTTAAAGTTAAGCAGGCAATGTCCCTAAAAAATTATCTAGGCTCTAATAATCACTGACTACGATAAAAAAAAGAGAAGAAAAGTAGGAAAAGTTAGTAAATAAACAACACTAAATTTATATCTTGATGATGGGTGGGGAGTCCAGAGTTTAAAAAGATGACCATCAATGTTTCTAATGAATTTCCAGTGAAATATCTTTAATAAAAGAAGTCTAGATTCAAAGTAAAGTATTTTTACTTTCTGCACTTCAGTTACGCTATAATTAAGATACGTGATAATATTGAAAACATAATAGTTCAAGTTTAGATAATATTCATTGCGTTTTTCAATATGTTGGATATTCGTCATTGCCGCTGTAAACTTACTGCTATTTTATTTAATTATCAATAAACATTTTCTTATTATGTTCAATACAAGAAGAGTTTCATAAATTTACTAATAACGACACAAAACTAAAATTTCCACAGAATGCCCACAAAGATCATCTCCTGTATGTAGAGTTTGCATTGTTGAGGAGCACTTTAATCAGATAATAATGTTATTTCTCAAATAAATAAATAAACTGTATGATCTAGTACAGATAGATATTTAGAGATTTCCTTCCGCTATGAAGACATACAAATATTTTCATCCTGCAAGTGATGAATAGGCGACTAACTTACAAAGATAATTTTGTCACATATACAATTTAAGTAGGTAGTTTTCATACATTTCACTTTGAAAAACCCCGTATGGCGGAATGCTAATGCTAAAGAAAGCAAGAAAACTAGATAAAGGTACATGGGAATTAAGATTTTTAACTTTTAAAACCCAAAGATAGACTCTTAAATAATTATCACCATAAGAGCCGAAAATATTTAATGTTAGGCACACAAACTCGAAAATATCAATAGTAATTTTCACAACTACTTGTTTAGACTTATCTTCAGGCACATTAGCCACCCAATGAAATTAGTTCGTAGTTCCCAGGATTTTGGTAGATGAATAGTGAAATAAGAAACAGAAAGCAGAGTCCTGGCTCGGTCCATAAAACACTATAACTCTCTTCTATGAGTGAATGTTTTATTGTTTAAATGCGGTTCAGAATCACGGTGTGAAATACCAAAATAGCTGCTCTTCCCTCGATGATTTTATACTTCACATTTCCGACTTATAATGTGTTATTTTGGATCTATAGAATATATTTTTATTTTAAAGACACCTAAAAACAGAGTCAAGATAATTAATTGATCTTAAAACATTTCACTAATATCAAAGGTCCTCAAAATATCTATTTCTGTTGAAAATTAAATTTCAAAATTTGATGCGATCGAAATACTTCCTCTTACTACCAGGAGTAAGAGAAAAAGTAATATTTTTTCATCAAATTGTACTTAGGAATGAATCATATCTTAAACCATTTTCATACAATTTTTCATGCTATAGATTTTAATTACAGAATAAACAGAAATAATATTCAAAGGCGAGATTAGATCAGTGGTAACGCGCTGGACAAGCAAGACGTGGGTCCAGGGTTCCAGCTCAGCAGTGCTAACCTTAGATTTACTCTTCCTACGAGCCTCTACAGCCCACTGTCCGGTGAGGCAGTGTTGTCTGTAATGAGAGAGCTGGCATGCACTGATTTGCTCCGGGCGCCAATGACGTCAGATGTGAACGCGCCTTCAAAATTAATTAAATAACATTTCGTAATTTCATTAGGTATTTTGTGAAATAGAAAGTAACTTTTTCTTAAAATAAATGTGATATTTCTATAAATTTATTTAACTAATTGAACCTACTTATCTCCAGTGTTACAGCGGGTCATTTATCTTTAACTTTTCTGTCAATATAATCTCTGAAATTCCTCCTAAAAATCCTTCTTACAGTTCAGGCTGTCATAGTAATTTCTTAGATTTCAAATGTCCTAAAAATAATTATAATTTATCAAACGAATTTCCACTTCATCCTTTCCATTCGGTCTTTTCTTTATTTGCTAATAATCTCAATTATTACAAGTTTGTAAACATCAATCATGAAATATACTTGTACATATTGTAATAAATGAAATACACACTATTCTCTATTACAAAAATGCGAAATTAGAGTTATAGATCATTTATTGAGAGACAAAAACACCTTTAGTTTTTTGCATTGCTTCCGCTTGGTTAGCTCGGCTACTGGACCATGTTACTATAGGTTATACACCTCTAACATTATACCTAAATCGATCTTTTGTTTTAAAGTTTAATATTCAGCTCCAAAAAGGAAATGTTTTGAAATTTTATAGTGAAAAAGCTATCATCACAAGAATACTATTTTTTTCATATCTCAAAACGAATTGTGCAATTTTGTTTATCAACTCTATAATATACATTATATTTAAAAAATTAGAATGATTCAATTCATTGCAGTAAGTCAGCCATTAACTAGGCAAGCTAACAGTAGATCGGCCATTTATTAGGTGTACAGCAAGCTAAAAACAATGTAGTAAAAAAAAAAAAATTCAAGATATTTGTATCTAATTTAGTTAATTAAAGAGATAGTATTAAATTAGAGATTTTTGGAATATCTTATTTATTGCAAAATAGCTAATATCAATTTATTTATTTCATACGAAAAAGTTATTTAGATAAATATATAAAAAAAAAAAAATTCACTGAAGAAAATTAATAACATCAAAAAGTAAATGTAATTTAAAATGAGAACATATATTGAAAGGGCATAATTTAATCCCATGAAATGAGGCTGTATAATGCGATATTATGACCACATAGCGGTCACACAATGCCCGGCTTAGCTATTATTAATAATAATAATAATAATAATTTATTATACAATTTTTTTTTTTAATGTATTATATTCTTATATAATTTATTTATATCTTATATAATTTAATAATATAATATTACATTTTCGAATATTAACACTTATTTATATTTGTGGATATTTTTCAATTAATTTATTTAATATGTTGCCTTTGAGTGAAAAAAAAATATATATATATATATATATATATAGTTTAGAGAATTGCAAAATTGTAGATAGTGAATGACAATTTTTTTTGCACGGAACTGAAGTCCTTGATAGATTATAGCTGAGCTAAATGCTGGAAGACAAAGGCGTTCAAGGTAACTTAGAAACCGAAATTTTGGCAAGAACTTTTGTCCTCTATAGTTAAATCATTGCTCCTAAATCTCCCTTTCTCAAAAAAATTGTCTGTGAGGCCATTAATAGTTAGTTTACAAAGACATCGTAGTCTTTTATTGGGAGGAGCGTGCCGCGACACAAGCAGATCTAATATTTTCTTGAAGCTTTCGTATTTTGTATCATAATTTGAAGACAGACATATAAGCTAAGATGGGACAATGTCCATGATACAGGTAATATAAGAAAATATTCATACTGAATATTAGCGAATTTTCCTCTTTGAGAAAATTTGTTTTCCACACACGCATGCGCACACAAATACCAACATTCACTAGAAATCTTTATTTAAGGGATATCAAAATTAGTATTTCCGGTGAAAATCAATTTAACAAGATTGCAATGCTTCCTCTTACCAGGGAGTAGAGATTGTAGATTGTTGTAGGGGATTATTGCACTGCGACCTGAAAGATCTATTGTGCCCCCTGCCCCCCCCCCCCCCGGGAGCCTTCTCCAATTCAAGGCCGGCCTCCAAGTAGCGTTCTCTAGCTACAGACAACACTACCCATCACCGGACAGCCTCTAGGAAGACAAAATCTACGGGCAGCATGCTGGGTTCTGAAATGTAATTGGTGTGTGATGTGTTGTAGTGTAGTGATAGCTTGTGGCGTGAGCAGTTTTGTAAAGGGCTTGTGTATATGTTCAAAGAGAAGAGAAGTAATAAGAAATATTTAAGAAAACACTGGTAGATTAAATTAAAAATATATTATCTTTAAAGAAATTTAAATACTTTTCAATAACACAGTAATACTTTTCAATAAACAGTAATTATGTTTATAAATCAATTATTTATATAGATTAAGTGCAAAACTCTTATGTTTTGATTTATGATTGCCACTGATGCTAAGAGAGCGCAAGACAAGGATTCTAGGTTCGGTGTCTGTTTCAGACTGTTCTTGAAAGAATGCCTTCTAATTGTTTGTTCAAATCTTCCCCCCTGTGAGAAGAAGGGATAGACAATGCTAACAAGATTCATGAACTCTTCCTGTAACGGTAATCTTCTACCTGTGTGTACCCTTTTTGTCAGCGAATGTCTAGTTCTTCATAATTTTTATATATTTCTATATTTCTGGCATCCATCACAATTCTAACCTGGGACTTCCGCTTTGCTAGTCCAGCGCGCTAACACTGAGCTAATCCCTTCCTTCTACCTTGGCTTTCGCCAATTAACTAGGGAAGGAGACCCGTTTGTATACTGTGTTTGGCTTATCTGTAAAGTGTAGTTTAACTGTATTGTGTATTGTTTTGATGAAGTGCATGGAGTACTGAGCTGAGGTAACCCGTGTGTTCGCTACTCCCCAAGTAACTGCATGCAACAGATATTGCTTGCGGGCACACTAGGAAGTAAGAGAAAGCAAAAACAGGTGGCAAATGAAAACCGCATTACAGCTGAATATTGCACCAACCTAAACCATCAAGAAAATAAAACGTGACGCATATTTTTAACCTTCGTAGTAAAAACAAAAAGAAATCCGCTTGTGTTGTTTTAACATTTACTTCAAATTAAGTTCAATACTAATTAATTATGTTTAATTTGAAACATCTAAAATACTACGCAGCAAGGTGGCTAAATAACCGGCCGTTCGTTGTTGGCCTAAAGAGAGATATTTTGAAATGTAATAATTGCTTTTCTCCCAAAACGTCCAATTACCACCCCACCCCCAATCTTTTCAATAAATTCTATGGTTATTATTCAACAATTTTTCTAAAAAAAAAAACATTTTTAGTTTCTTAATGCTGGACACAGTTAAATAAAGCACATAATGGAGGTCTTAAAGATATATATACAAAACTATAATTTTGCTGTTATAACCCATTTCAACATCTTCCAAAATATGAATCTAACTCAGAGAAGTATTTAATTTATTATTAGTAAAAAAAAATCCGGGGTGAAACACTCACATAACTTTCGCTTACTCCAATTTTCAAAATTGAATTTATAATTTTGAATTAAATAAATTTTAAAGTTGGTGTAGCAAATTTAATGAAATTCCTCGGAGTTCGTCCGAAACTGAAAAACTATTCAGTAAAAGCACACTTCCGGTTTACTAATTTTCTTGAAACTCGGAATTTTGGCCATCTATTTATTTCTAATTATTTTGTTTTGATGGTAGAATTGTATAATCAACTATGATAGTACTTTAGAGAAAAACATAACCCAACCCCTCCCCCAAAAGCACCCTTCAATGACATTTTCAGGAGAAATGTTTCAGAAAAATGTTGTAGCTCTTTTTATGTATAGTACACATTCCTAATTTAAAGAAAATTCTTAGGGTTACAGCCGTTTTCGAGAAAATACCAGAAAACTGAAAACAAAAAACATTTCAGTAAAAACGCACTTCCGGTCATCCGTTTCCGGTCAAACTCGGAATTTCGACCAATATATTTAATTCTAATTAATATTATTTAGATGACAGAATTGTATAGTAAACTGAAATAGAACTTTAGAGAAAAACCTAACCCTACCCCTCCCTCAAAACTGCCCTTAAATGATTTTCCCAGAAAAATGTTTTTCAAATAAAAGTTGTAGCTCTTTGTATGTGTACTTGATGTATCAAGTTCCAAGGAAATCAGAGCCATTTTTGAGAAAAACTCAAAAAAGTAAAAAAAAAAAAAAAACTATTAAAGTGGTACTTCCGGTTAAGGAATTTTGAAAGATGATCCACTTTCGAATCCCATGGTGATACCAAGGACGGACTATCAAGTTTGATGTTTCTACGAGTTTTCATTTTTGATCTATGCTGTTTACATACAGATACGCACACACGGACAGACACACAGAAAACCAGGCAGACAATTTTCTAAAAACCACTTTTTTTGGACTCAGGGGATCTTAAAACGAATATTTCCGGTGAATCCTCGATATCGAAAATTAGGTACTTCCTCTTACTAAGAGTAAGAGAAAGTAAAAATATTCATATAACAAAGAGCATTCATATCACACTGGGGCAAGTGATTAAAGTAATAATTTCATTAATCAAATTCGAAAGAATAAATTGCCATAATATGCAAATTTGGTAACATTAGGCAAATTTACAGGGAAATAGATACGCTCGTTTAAGATTCCATATTATGTACTACATAATAAACATAAGTAATTATATATTTAAATTTTAATATAACTTGTTATACATAAAACTTATGCAAACAGATCGTTGAATAATAATATTTAATAAGAAACAGATTTCCAGTTATGCAGATATATGCCATTAATAAATGATTGTATAGGTTGGTTAAGTATTAACTTTCCTTTTTATCATTGAACATTAGCATGAAGGATTCACAAGTGGAAAAGAAAAGTGAATTAGAATCCTTAGGGGAAAATGCTAATGAAAATAATGAAACTAAAGTAACAAGAATATATCTCCTCCCTAAGGGAAGATTGTTGAGGAAGTACTTTCTAAACAAAAAAGGTTAATACGCACATTCGTTTATTTAAATAAATAGATAAGTTATAGGAGATTTGAATAGTGTTCAATCTTTTGTATGGAGAGTCATGATCTGTTTGAATTCATTGCCAAAGGCCATAAATTCTATATTATTTGTAAAGTCATGATGTGTTGAACAACAAAGCTGCCGAAACTTTATTTGTATAGTGTGAAACAAGTAATTTCATTTTCAGTTAAAGATAGGAAACACTTAGACACATCTTGCATATATCAAATTATCTGGTAGTATTATTGAATTCACTCTATAATCTTTATTTTTTGTAATTACTTTCTCTTACTCCTAGTAATCGTGCCAAATTTTCGATATCGAATTTTTACCGGAAATATCCGTTTTGAGGTTCCCTGAGTTGAAAAAAGTGTTTTTTAGACAATGGTCTGTGTGTGTGTGTGTGTGTGTATGTGTATGTATGTTAAAGCATAACTCAAAAACGTAAAACCGTAGAAAATTGAAACTTGATATTCTGTTTAGGTATCACCATGGGATCTGACAGTACGTTAACTGTCAAAATTCCTGAACCGGAAATACAATTTACTAGTTTTTTTTTTTTTTACTTTTTTGCGATTTTCTTTAAACTTTGTGTATCAACGACACATAAAAAGCGCTACAACTTTTAATTGAAACATTTCTCAGGAAAAATTCATTTAAGGGCACTTTTGGGAAGAAGGGTGGGGTTAGGTTTTCATTGAAAGTGCTATTTTAGTTTTGTTTTTTTTTTTAGGTGCTATTTTAGTTTATTAGACGGACTATCTTCTGGGGATGCCAACGGATAGGATGGTTCCTAAGTATTTCTTCGAAAGGAACTTCCATATTGTCATACCGAGCAGAGGCGAATGGGGCTGTGACCCACCCCTGTTCGGTAACTCGATCTGGTATACTCGACTGGGGTCGGAGCTGGGGTCTACGGGGGCAGGCCTAAAGTTAAAATTAAGGCCAGCCTAGGGAAGTACGCCACGTTCTTTCAGGCTGAAGTCGTGGCGTTACAACTCTGCGCTAGGGAGATTATAAGGCAAAGGATAGTGGGTAGAAGAGTGGCCATATACTCCGACAGTCAGGCAGCCCTGAAGGCACTTTCCTCACACCAAATAGTCTCAAGACTGGTGTGGGACTGCCTACTTGCCCTCACCGAGGTGGGTACTCGGAATAAACTGACACTCGCCTGGGTGCCGGGACATGCGGGGTTCCTGGGCAATGAGAGGGCGGATGCCCTAGCGAGGGAGGGCTCGCAGGATACCTTTATAGGCCCCGAACCCTTCTGCGGCTTGTCCAGGAGCCTCATTCAAACTTCTATCAGGGGGTGGATAGAAGATCAGCGTCTGCGTTGGTGGGAGGGAACACCAGGACAGAGGCAGGCAAAGCTCTTCATTAAAAGACATTTGCCTAAATTTACCAAAGACCTACTGAGCCAGACCCGAAGGGATATAAGGTTAATTGTGGGTCTACTAACAGGGCATTGTAGGCTGAATAGACACATGCACCACCTACAACTTGCGGATAGTGTGGTATGCCGATTCTGCAAGGTAGAGGAGGAGACCCCGGCGCACATCCTTTGTGAGTGCGCCGGCCTGGCGAGGATTAGGTTTCTTCAATTGGGGACGGGCAATCCCGAAGCTGAAAGCTTCATGACGGAGCCGCTCTCAGCTTTGCTTGGATTGATTAGGAGGGCAAAGCTGGGGGCTGTTCTGTAACTTAAGGGAATCCACAATAGACCTCAACTTGTAGGTCGCAGTGGAATGAGGCTCACCCCCCCCCATCTATTCTATTCTATTCTATTTTAGTTTATTAGACAATTCATCTAAATAGTGTTAATTAGAATTAAATGTGTTGTTGAAATTCTAAGTTTGAAAAACAAAACGGATGACCGGAAGTGCGTTTATATTACCCCTTTACCAAATGATTTTTTCACTTTTCCGCGATTTTCTCAAAAATGGCTCCGACGATTTACTTGAAACATTGTATATAAAATAAACATATAAAGATCTATTACTTTTATTTAAAACATTTCTCTGGGAAAATTTATACAGGGGTGGGGAGGGGTTATGTTTTCTCTAAAATGCTATCATAGTTGATTATATAATTCTATCATCCAAACAGAATTAATTATAAATAAATAGATGGCCAAAATTCTGAGTTTCAAGAAAATTAGTAAACCGGAAGTGCGCTTTTACTGAAGAGTTTTTTTTCAGTTTTCGACGCATTTCTTAGATTTGGTTTACAAACTATAATTTGTCAATTATAATTTTGAGAACTGGAGTAAGAGAAAGTTGTGTGAGTGTTGCCAGATTTTTTTTTCCTTCATAGATAGTTAACATAAGCCCAAGCACATATTATTATCAAATAAAGGGCACAATCAGCTTAAAAAAAATAGTATGTATTGCAAAAACGTGGATATAAATGAATTCTATTATAATCATGTTAAACTAATTACTTCCTTTAGTTCAAGTAATCACTTTCTTAGGATGTGTCTTATTAACCATATCATTTTTAGCGGTGAAGTTTTCAGAGAATGTTTATCTTTAATAAATGCCAAAAACTTCCTGAAAAAAATTTATTATCTCTTGATATGAATCAGTTGTTGTAAATAAAGGCATTTAGACTTTATTCAAACTACCAGTGATTTTTTAGTAAATTATAAAAGAGATACGGCAATAAATAAAGGATAACGCAAAAAAAAAAATAGTAATAAATTTTAATTAAATTAAATTGAAAGCAAAAACAGAACAGATATTAAACGCTAATAAAAGCAAATATACTGCACTTAATGGGAGTTCTTTTCAAGATTTATTAATGGCATTGCCGGTCACATACTACAAAAAAATTCTTGCTACAGCAGGTAATTCCATAAATAGAATAGAAAATAGTTGATTTCTTTTTTTCTTTCTTACTTTATCTTACTAAACTGGTAAGAGGAAGTAAAAATATGTTTTACAATACATACATTTTTAATTGTAATCGTATTTGTAATTACAATACATAGCAAATCATGTCAGATTTTCATTTATTGAGGTTTCACCGGAAATACTGTTTTGGGAACCCATGAGTTCGCTTTTTTGTGTGAATGAATAGTCCAGTGTAACTCAAAAAAAAACAAAAAAAAAAACGAAAAATGGCAGAATGTACAAATGTGATATTTTATTTAAGTTTCGCTACTGGTATAGAGTGGTGTGCGCTCTACCGTCATGATTCTGTTATAGTGTGCGCTTTGCGATCATGATTATTGCTATAATATGCTATCAACCGCCATGATTCTGGTTTAATAGGCACTATCTGCAAAAATACGAAATACTGCTTAATGCTTGCGAGAGAAAGATTCTAAGGAAAATCTTTGGCCCAGTGAAAGAAGGAGAAAGGTACAGGATTAGGAAGTATAGTGAAATAAGAGCTCTGTACCAGGAGCAAGATTTAGTAGGATGGATTAAGAGGGGAAGATTCAGATGACTAGGGCATATAATAAGAATGGAAGATTACAGATTCCCCAGGAAATTAATGAATGGGCACCCAGGGGGGGGGGCGAGAAAAAGAGGCAGGCGAGGATTAGGTGCCTGAATGATGTAGAGGAGGACATCAGTAGTCTGGGAGTAAGGGCATGGAGAAGGATTGTTTTGGTGAGAGAGGAGTGGGAAGGGGTGATAGAGGAGGCCAAGGTCCTTCGTGGACCGTACAGCCAAAGGAGAGAGAGAGAGAGTGTGTGAGAGAGAGAGAGAGAGTGAGAGAGAGAGAGAGAGATCTGCAAAAATTAAAATTAAAACTATTATTTTTTAAAATATTTATTATCACGGTTGTTCTTTACTTATGTCATACCTCATGAGGGTAAGCGCGCGAAAATACGACAGTGATCCACTTATTTTAGAGCCTGGCCGGCTAAGGGCTACTTTTTCCGGGATCCCCCCCCCCCGTAAAAGAGATTTCTGAATGTCTTACTCTAGTAAGGTTATACTTAAGGAAGAGATGAGCTCAGTGATAGCGCGCTGGGCTAGTAATGCAGCGGTCATAGGTTCGAGTCTAGCCGGTGCCCTTAGGTTTTTTTTCTTCCTAGGAACCTCTTACAGCTCACTGTCCGGTGATTGAGAATGTTGTCTGTAATGAGAGAACACTGTCCGGAACCGGCCGTGCACTGAAAACGCTCCGAACTTTGGTTTGGATAGCAAGGGCTTGGTCCCTCCCCACAGAGAATAAAAAAAACAGTTATACTTACTAGAGTTGAGCACATATTTTGTACAGTAGATATCACGCATCTCTACTGTAATATCACTTAGGATCTGAAAATAAGGTCAACCGGTAAATTCAAATTTACTGCAAATTTTCTCGAAAACGTATCCTATTATTTTCTCTAAATGGTTGTATAACTCCTATTTGAAATATTTTTCCGGCAAAATCCTTTATAGGGGTTTAGGGGGGAAGGATGAAGTTATGCTTTCCTTTAAACTGCCATTTCCCTATTTTATACGATTCTATCATCTAGATTAGATTAGGTAAGTTTGGGGAGGGCCACCCCTCATTCCACTGCGACCTATATTAAGAGGTCTATTGTGGATCCCCTGGGCTTATAGCGCATCCTTCAGCTTCGCCTTCTTAAATCCAGGCCTAGCAAAGGTGAAAGGGGCTCGGTCATGAAGCTCGTGGCTTCAGGATTGCTAATCCCCACTTGAAGAAAACTTGTACTTGCCAGTCCGGGACATTCACAAAGGATGTGCACCGGGGTTTTTCCTCCTCGGTCCCTGCAGAAACGGCATACTGCGTTGTCTGCATAATAAATAGTGCATGTGCCTATTCAGCCTACAGTGCCCTGTTAGTAGACCCACATTAGCCTTATATCCCCCTTCGGCTATGGCTCAGTAGGTCCTTGGTATAAATTTAGGCAAATGTCTCTTAATGAAGAGTTTCGCCTGCCTCTACCCTGGCATAACTTTCCCACCGTCGCAGACGCTGGTCTTCTATCCATTCCTTGATAGAAGAGTGAATAAAGTCCCTGGGCAACCTGCAGAAAACTGGGGGCCTATAAAGGTATCCTTCGAGCCCTCCCGCGCCAGAGCGTCCGCCCTTTCGTTATCAAAGGACCCCCCGCATGGCCCGGCACCTAGGCGAGTGCCAGCTTATTCCGAACACCCACCTCGGTTAGGACAGATAGGCAGTCGTCCCACACCAGTCTTAGGTCTATGTAATAGGTAAATTAATAAGACTGGTAATTCGACTTTACTGTAGAGTTATTTTTTTTCCTTTTTCTGCGTGTGTTGTCCAAAATAAACACCGACAGGTTTCATTAAATTTTGATTACTAACTAAACATGAGTATTTGGGGGGGGGGGGGATATTTATGAGAAAATTTATTTAAGGATACTTTTAATAGAGAATGGAAGTTAGACTTTTCTCAAAAAACATCGTTTTGCAAAGTTTAGATTACCTCACTCAAACAACATTGAAGACAACTAAACATCTAGTAACAATTATTATAAGTTTGAAAAAAAAAATAGTCAATCTTAACCATATAGGGGCGGGTGTAGTGGTTATGAGCATGGACTTGTAATTGGGAGGACCCCAGTTCGAGTCCCGCGTATAACTGCTAAATTTTATATTGGTATGAAAAATGTTAACAGTAAAGTAGGTGCTTCCGCCCCCATCCACGACACCTAATTTGTTAGCTGGGACGTTAAGCCCGCCTGAAAAAAATAGGCTTTAGTACTTTTACTTTTTAGTCAATCTTAACTAAATAAATTGAGTAAGAGAAAGTCGTGTCAGTGTTTCATCCCAGATTTTTTTTTTTCAATAATAACAATAACAATTAGAGAAAAAATTAATATACGACATTAATACTAATTCAAAAATATATCAAGTTTTCCCAAACACATTGCTAGTATAACTTTTTCCAGAATAATGTTTTTTTTTCTTTCTTTTTACTAAAAGTGAAAGTCTTTTATTTATGTAGAAGAATGCACACAGCAAATTTTTAAAGGAAATCTTCGCAAAAAAAAAATTGCAAAAGTGGGGGGGAAAAAAAAACATTATTTCCGGTGAAAATATAGTTTAAAAAAATCTGAGACAATCGCAATATTTTTTTTTTACTTTTACAATGTGGTAAACCCTTGTCAACAACAAACAATACTAACATCACATTCCAGGTCTCCCTATTTGGTTAAACACTTTACGTTCACTTATGCAACATTTTTTCACAATGAACATAACCAGAAATGTGGAAATAAAAGAAATATAATATATATATATATATATGTATATAAAGACCAATAAATAACTTCTATTGTTTGTTTATGCGGAGTTAATTTTTCGTAATATATAAAAATTTATATATTCAAAGTTCCTTTATTGAAATTTCTAAATTTTGGTTTATACCTATGGTGATCATATTTCTGACAGTGAAAATCTGGACAAGTTTGTAAAAGTAGCCCTAAATGCATATTCAAAACATAAGGCGTAAGCATAAATAAAATAAGTAACATATTCCAAGATTTTACCAGCCGCCCTATATAAAGGCAAATAACAAGGGAGTTTATTCAGATATTCTCAGTAAAATAAACGATTTCTATATTTTTTTACTTTACTGTACAAACTTTTCCCATTAGTCGAACGTTTCGTGGCATTTTGATCGTTATTCGGCAGGCGTGCCAGAACACATCCCCTTTAAATCGGGACTGTCCCGTTTTTTTTTATTCCGAATGATAACTTATCAAGTTCGAAGTTTCATTTTTTGAATTTTTCAGTCTATATATATATATATATATATAATAAGTATAAGGAGTTTATTGGTGAAAAAATTATTCAGGAAATCAATTCTTCTTCTTCTTCTTTACCTAAAGAAAGTAGAATATTTTGTCTTTATGCCATTTACTACTGAAATGTATTTGGTGTGATGTGTTGTAGTGTAGTGGTAGCTTGTAGTGACTTGAGCGGTTTAGTGAAGACGCTTGTAACTATATATGCTTAAGAAGGAGTAATAAGAAATAATTAAAAAAACACTGGTAGATTAAACTAAATATATTATCTTTAAAGAAATACTTTTCAACTCAGTGATTATGTTTATAAATCTATTATTTATCTAGATGAAGTGCAATACTCTTATGTTTTAACTTATAACTGCTACAGTCCTGAAGTGTTCTGGTGAAATATCTAGCCCAGACTGTTCTTGAAGGAATGCCTTCTAATTGTTCGTTTAAATCTTCCCCTGTGAGTAGGAGGGGTAGATAATGCTATCAAGGTTCATGAACTCTTCCTGTAACTGTGATTTTCTACCTGCAAGTAATAAATGGAGCATAAGCCTATTCAGCCTACAGTGCCCTATTAGTAGGCCCACTATTAGCCTTATATCCCTTAGGCTATGGATGGCTCCAGGACCTTTTTTTGCCAACGAGCTTGCATTTTCTTCATATCATAATTTTCTTTAAATAAAATAGATATAATTTCTTGCGTCCATCACACTACTCCTATCATAATAATATATTGATGCATTATTTTTGTTTCCATTTCAAGAGCCATAAGTTACAATTAGAAAAATTGTTGCCCTCCAGTATATCTTTTTAACACTTTATTTTCAAATAACGACTGCCGGTGTAGTGTAAGAGAGAGAAATGCAAAAATAATAGTTTTTAAAAATAGTTTAGTGAATTTTGACAACATTTAAGTGAAATAATTTTGGAAAATAAATTGTATTTTAGAGGCAGGTACTATAGTTTATGGTCAGTGCTATTGAAGAGACAAAAGGGACAACTATGTCCCCTTACCCTCACGGTAATACTATGCCATTTGGCCAATTGTTTTGTACCCCTGCTAGACCAGAGCATTCTTTAGACAGTCTGAATTAAGATATTCTACTAATCAACATCAGTGCCAGTTATAAGTTAAAATATTTGAGTTAAATCAATCTAGCTAATTTCCATATATTAACAAGCCTTTAACATTCAATGCAATTAACATGTAGTTGTTATTTTAAGAGAATATATTTATTGTTAACAGTAGTGAGTAGTTACTTATTCTTATCTCTCTCTCTTTAAAACATACATACACATAAGCCCTTTACAAAACCGCTCGCGCCACAAGCCACTACAACACATCACACCAATTACAGTTCATAGATACGGCTAGATACTACAGCTAGTTTCAATTGCAAAAGAAATGTTCATAATTTAGACTTACATGTAAATAATAATGTCAAAAGCTTATTTACTAACCTATAATGAAACTTTCCCCTATTTTATGACAAAATTTACCAATTATAAGCATTTTCTTTCTAGTGATAATAACATAACATGGAAAAAAACAA
This sequence comes from Triatoma infestans, assembly GCA_011037195.1. Lineage (NCBI taxonomy): Eukaryota > Metazoa > Arthropoda > Insecta > Hemiptera > Reduviidae > Triatoma > Triatoma infestans. The sequence goes on from JAAEAF010002337.1 coordinate 71,473, forward strand.
AAAAAAGAAGTTGGTAATCTATTGTAGATAGCGTGCATCAAAGGACAAATATCTATATTGCTCAATAAAACAGCTTACAGTCGCAATAACAAAAGAAAATAAAATAATGTGAGAAAATAAAAAGGAAAAATATATAAATAAAAAGATTCTAGTTGTATTTCTGTTTTTGTTTTTTTTTTTTTTTTTGTTTTTACTCGAAATATATTTTTTATCTAAATTTCTTATCTTTGGGAGAGTACAACAATGACCTTTAATAAAATAGGAACTATCTTTTCACACATACAAATTGTGTATATGTACAATGGAAACAGACAAAACAAATATTGCACAATTTACTTGATCTTGTCCGGAATGTGATGAAAGTTTAACAGAAAAAAAGTGTCTGGTTTTTTTTTTTAATTTGTTTTCTATTATGTGTTAAAAAATTCATTGTCGAAATCTCTTCATGTTGACAGAAGTTTGCGTGTATTTCTTTTATTTTGTATTTTATTATATTTATCTTATTATTTCTTTAAAGAAGAAATTGTAGATAAATGTAGTTCCTATAATAATTGAAGGGATAATAAAGGCTTAAAGGGATAAAAACGTCTACTATACACATCATTTTCTAAACCAATTTCGACATACGGCCTCGAACTCGGGGGTTCAAACAAGCGTCCCAACCTCCATCGTATCCAATCCTTACAATCCAGAATCCAACCGAACTATAGTCAACGTTCCTATTTATGTTTCCAATCGAACAATCCTCAACGAGTTTAATATCTCTTTCCTACCAGAAATAATCAAACTCAAATATAAAAAAATTTTACAGCATCCTATCTTCACACATTAACTCTCTGGGCCATTGCCTTTCATCTCGTACCCTTTTAGATAACTCTCCTAGACGGCTTAAACGACAGTGGTCTGGAGACATTCTCCCTAGTGCCAATGCTAATGACAGTGACATTTTTGATTAGGAGTACTACCACTAAGTAGTTTATCCACTAGGATTTTATTTATTTTATATTAGTTTCTGTATTCACATTTACTTATGGCACAATAGAGCTGGTGTAAATTAAAAAAAAAAAAAAGATAAAATACTACATACATATATACATATATACATCCGTGACTCGACATCCCTCTCCTGGGCAGCTCTCCTCCAGTTCCTCGCACCGAGCAATGCAGCTGTGTCCCTAGCAACTCAGCCATCTCAGCCTTAATCTTCCGATTGCTCTCTTTCTGTCCATATAACCATTGAGTGGCTCCAAGATATCCATTCTGAATACGAGGCCAGCCCATCCTCAAACGGCATAACTTGATTTCCTAGGCCATGTGGGCATCACCATACAGTTCATACAGCTCTTGATTAGTTCGCCTCCCCCACTGGTCTCCTAATTTAATTGGGCCATATATTTTTTGGAGAATTTTTTTAAAAAAATTAGGAGTGATTTTTCATCAGTTTTGGTTGGACAGAACCCATGTTTCTGATGCGTACGTGAGAACTGGTCTATATGGGGTTGTTGAGGAGAGAAATTAGGTTTGATTAAATGAACGACATATGAAGACATTAATATAATGTTTACACTAACTGCACTGGACTTTATAATGAAAATGATAGAATAAATGGTGAGAGTAAAGATATGACACGATGCGATGTACAGTTGTATGGTTGTATCTGATAGATTCTCTAGATAGATTCCCACTGGCTTATATATATAGGTTCTCCCACTCTAGTCTACCTAAGTCAGAGAGTAGTCTCTGTTAACCAGAGAGGGCTTCTCTTCTCTCTGCTGGATGCTATTACAGGTCGAACGAAGGATTTGTATAGCCTGATCTTAGTAGTCCTGGAGAGAAGCTGGCTTCTGCATTGCTTATACAAGCCATAATAACATTTATTAGCCACCATGATACTTTTCTTTATTTCCTGGGCTATAACATTATTTGAATTCACGATAAAATATTACGATACTTTAAAACTCTTGCTAGAATTCGAAGTTTGAAGAAAAACGGTTAACCAAAAATTACAACTTAATAGAAAAGAACTTTTCAAAAAAAATGGTTTCCATCAATTTTCTTTAAAATTAGAATACAACTAATCGCTCTTATAATTATTAAACCAATCACCTTTTGTATAAAACATTATTCTAGAAGATATTATTTTAGGGAATTTCAAGGGTGACCTGTGAACTTAATTTCAAATATGGTCGACGATTGATGTGAGATCTCTGATTCCTGGATTATAATATCGTCACATTCATGTACTTGCTATATACTCAGAATTTAAAATAATCTCCACATCATTTAACACATGTTAAGATCAATTAAACACGTTGAATATAAATTCCAAGTTTGAAGAATATTTGTGTTTGTTATTATGGCATTTATTACTATAATAGGTTTCAGAAAGAGAGAAATTAGTAAGGAAGGGTTTTTGAGAAATAAGCTGAATACTGTATAATTAACTAGAGACACAAAACTGCCAGGACTTTACACGTAAATAGAAATTAAGTAGTGAGAGATTTAGTCTGAGTAAAGAAAAGGGTAGTAGTTGGTTGCTGACGCGTTGTAACTACTGTATAAACTGTTCTAAAGACTGTCCGTTGTAGGGCTAGCTCAGCTGTATACACTAGCAAGATAAAGTATTACATTTTTCGAAATCGAGTTTTCACCGGAAATACTGGTTTTGAAGTCTCATAAATGTGACAAAATGTTTATACGAAATTTCGTGTAAAATTAATCAACCGAAAGTGCAACATACTAAATATATTTTTTTTCTCTTCACTTTTTCGCAATTTTCTCAATAATGGCACAAACGATTTTCTATTAACTTTTTATACTATCACCGCACATAAATGCCTATCACTTCTATTTCACAGAAACATTTTTTTCCGAGTTTCTGGGGGGAGCAGCAACGGGAACCTTTCCTATAAAATGCCACTTTATACGGTTCTATCATATATACAATATTAAAGTATCAGAGATATTTTCCATGATAGCCTGCTTCTTCAGCCTCATTATCGAGCGGTTTCAGGCATTCGCTCATCATCTGTAGAGTATAAACTGTGAATCTGCTCGGTGCAAGTTTGTATAATCACACTGTTTTGACAAAGCATCCTGATGATGGGCAAACACCCGAAACCGGGCGATAACCACAAAAAGAAGCAGCAGGCTATCACGGAACATATCTCTGATGCTTTCCAACTCTGCGGAACCAACCACAGCAATATTAAAGTAGATTAAAAGCATTGCTAGAATTCCAAACCGTTAACCCTATGGCGCAACAGCCCATGAAAGGCCAAGGCTTGCCAGACGGCGATTTGAATAGGGAGGCGTGTGGTAGCCACGCCGCAGGTCCCACACCGTTTAGTTCCGGCCTTCGCTACCTAGGGCGCTACTAACTGTAGCTTCCCACTTTTTATCACGTGCTCGGTCAACACCAACTTTGGCCTCACGGGAATCGAACCCTGAATTCTCGCACGAAAGGCGAGTGCGCTAGCCACTAGACCAATACATGAGGACCTAGAATTCCAAATTTGATGGAAATCAGTTCGAAATAAGGTCGAATGTACATAAACGATTTATGCGTTTTTTGGGGGGGAATTTTCTCGAATCAGGCTGTAAAATGATCTTCTGTAAACTTGTTATGGTAATTTTACATATTTATGTATTTATCACTTAAGACATTTTTCTGAAAAATTAATTTTATTGATTAATTGATTAAATGATTTTAATTGATTTTCTGTGGAACCTGTGATTAAAGATAAAATTGAAAATACTGCTAAAAAGCTTTGCTAAAGGTTTAAGACAGTTGATGCTGGCAGGTAAACAAGTATATTCCCCACCACCTTTAGATTAGATTGACTATTTTTTTGTTTTTTAATTTAAGGCGCGACAACATCTATGATCATTTGCGCCCGGAGCCTTCTCAGTGCATTGCCGGCCTCCGGACAATGCTCTCTCGTTACAGACTACACTGTCCATCCTAGTAAGAAAAAATCTAAGACAGCTGGACTCGAACCCGGGTCCTGCGCGTGGGAGTCCAGTACGCTAACATCTTAGCTATTCCCTTCCCTAATTGACTATTAATTTGTATATTGAAATTGTGTTAAATGAGTAAATCGGTGAGTTTTTCATGCCAGATTTTTTGTTTTCATATTCAGGAGATCTTGAAACATGTATCTGGGGGGGGTCACACAGTTTCGAAAATTTGATACGTTAGAAATATTTGGTTTTTATATCCTTAAAAGAAAGCAAACATTCTTTTATATCATTATTTTAAATAGAAATTACGAAATGCATTTATGAATTAAAATTATTTCAAATAATTATATGAAATGTTTCTTAAATGTTATTTGTAATAATTGTTGAAATACTTATTTCAAATGTTGCCCATCGAAAGAAAGGAAATCTCTTCATTATTAAATTACCTATAGTAATTTCATTAAAAAGATTAATATGTTTGATCCACACTGGTAGGCCCAATATATGTAGTTCTGAACAGCTTCTATTCTCTAATACAATGGAAAGATAAGAATATTCCGATATCGGAGTGATCAAAAACTTAATAAATTTCGATTAAAAACAATTAATTGAATATATACGTTTTATTTAATTCTTAGAATTATGTAAGTAACGATTAATAACCTATAATGATGGCAGCAGGAAGATTATTGTTTTTCAATATATAATTGATAATACTATAGGGATATTAGAAAACGATGAATATAAAAATAATAAATAAATATATAATGCTATATATCTAGCTGGAGCTCTAAAAAAAAAAAGAAAGCCTCATCTAAGATAACTTTTTAGATATTATCAATAAAGACAATAACTCGTAAGACCTACCGCTGTAGCTGTTATTCAATCAGACTTGGTTTACTTTTGGCTGGTGTTCTTTTGACTATTGCTCAACAAATATAATACAAATGAATATATATTCCGTCCAATGTGTAAAATACTATTAATTAATAGTTCTTCTGTATAAATTATAGGTTATTATTTATATATGTGTATGTAATTATTAAACGAATAAAATATTAATCAATTTTTACTGTATTTACGATCATGTCAAATTTTTGAAATTGTGTTTACAGTGGAAATACATATTTTAATGAATGATCTATAGGTTGCGTGTGATCTGTATTTTTGTGCAAACACGAACGAAAGCTCCAACTTATTACTTCGAAGAATCGGTCAAAATCCATCAACCGGAAGTGCAACAGTTTTTCGCAAACTAACTAAAAACATTATGGACCTATTTTTTTTTTTTTTATTACTTTCTCTTATTCCTAAGTAAGATGAAGTATTGTAATCGTGCCAAATTTGCGATATCGACTTTTCACTGGAAATATCCGTTTTTGAGGTCCCAAGAGTCCAAAAAAAGGTTTTTAGCAAATTGTCTGTGTGTGTGTGTCTGTGTGTGTGTGTCTGTGTGTGTGTGTCTGTGTGTGTGTGTCTGTGTGTGTGTGTCTGTGTGTGTGTGTCTCTGTGTGTGTGTGTGTGTATGTATGTATGTAAACAGCATAGGTCAAAAACGAGAAACCGTAAAAAATTGAAACTTGATATTCCGTTTGGGTATAACCATGGGATCTGACAGTGCGTTACCTGTCAAAATTCCTCAACCAGAAGTACTACTTTACTAGTTTTTTTTGTTTTTTGTTTTTTTTACGTTTTTGCGATTTTCTCCGACGATTTTCTTCAAACTTGTTATATCAACTACACATAGAAAGAACTACAACTTTTTATTTGAAACATTTCTTCGGGTGCTAGTCCAGTGTATTACACAATTCTATCATATAAATAATATTGACTAGAATTAAATATGTTGTTGAAATTCCGAGTTTCAAGAAATATGGTAAACCGGAAGTGAAGAATACTTTCACTGAAGTTTTTCTAGTATTTGTGATTTCTCTAAAAAAAAAAAATCGACGAATTTCATTAAATTTTGTTTACTAACTAAAAGATTAACAATTACAATTTTGAAAACTGGACTAAGAGAAAGTTGTGTGAGTGTTTCACACCAGATTTTTTTTTTTTTTTTTTACAGGGATATTTTAAGGCATGTGGTTTGTGTGTATTTTGAACACAAGTACCTTAAAAAAATTAGAAAATCGTAGGGTGTTCAAACTAAATATAAATCTTGGATCTGACAGAAAGTTTTGGCCAAATTCCTCATCGGAATTGTTATGTGAAAGATAAATAAAACGCATTATAATAAAAAAGTGCAAATAAAAGACCTGGTATTCGTCTGACTACCCAATTGCCTAAAAGTATCTTCGACAAATGTCGATCAATCTCAATCGTGGGCACCTCTTTCGATATCTTTCAGTCAGTTTGCTAAACAATAGTTTCTTTGGGATCCTCTGATCAGGCATACTTTGTCCCATCCACCTCAGCTGGCTTTTCTTGACAATAGCTACTAGATGAGGTTTCTGGGACATTTTTTTGTCGTAGTTCTTCATTCTTCCACATTCTCCATTGCCCATTCTCATAGACAGGTCCATTTATTCTTCTGAGTACTTTCCTCTCCCATGTGTTAATGATTCTTTCGATTTCCTTCGTCAAATTTCCCAGGAATCACTACCATAAGTAGCAACTGGTTTTATAATAGCCAGTCTTTTATTACAATTTAAAATAATTGTCCTTTATTGACATTACCTCTGTTTGTTAAATCTTTAAATATTAAATGTTTTTGGAGGGCAAAGAAGCAAATGGAGGCTTTAATCTCCCCTCAGCATTTCATCACTTTTAGTGACCAATGCTCTCAAATACTTAAATTGGTTCACAACCAGGAATTATTATTATTTTTATCCAAGAAGGGGAAGGCCAAACCCAACCCATCCAAAGCCTCCATTTCATTACCAGGAAGCTAAACTTTCTAACTATCCAGCTCTCTTCATTTCTTCCTGGGTTCCTTGAAGTCTTCATATACACTGTTTTTTCTGCATTAATTTGTAATTCCAACTTCTTAGCCGCACCGTCAAACTCTTGAAAAACATCTGATACAGATCACGCTGATGATAACATGTCGCCATCCGCTAAGCTAGGTTTTGAGACAATCTGTTGTACGAGTATATGGTGCCATTTGTGTTGGTGCGAATAACACGATAGCTATTTCAAGCTCAAGGCTGAAGCGGATGGGTGAAAGAGGGTCATCTTGCCTCAGGCCATCCCTAACATCAATGTATTGGACAGCATCCCTTAGACCTTAACCTTACAGCCACTACCTGAAAGTATGAGGCGCTCCACAATAAAGGCCGCTCAGTTATACAAGTAAACATTCACCTCACACTTTTTATGACAAACCCATCTAAACGTTTCTAAATATTGCCATTTTAAAGATTTTTTTTTTTTTTTTTAATTTGATTGTATAAATTGGAGTAATAGAAAGTTGTAATAGTGTTCATACCATTTTTTTTTTTTTAATAGATTATAAAAGTTAAATAATTTTAAAAATTATATAACTTAATGTTTTCAAATTTGAAAATTATGGTTAATATTATACCAAAGATAATTTCTAAATGCCTTCTTCTCTTTCAGGATTTCTGCATTCATTTTTAATTTGTCGGCGTTTACGTTGTAGTAAAGAATTAAATAAATTTGATAATATCATACGTCTGACTAATACAAAAGGAACGCCTACTGTTTTTCTTATCTATATTTATGTATATATATTTTATTTTTACTCCTCAGGAGCTAATTATATGGTACCTAATTATATGGTGCTTATCTGCAGCGAAATACAAATTTATCCATTAATCTTCTTTGGATTAAATAATTATTCTTTGAATAATTTTTTTATTTTTAATTCAAGGAACATCATATTGTATTCTTTTATTTAAATTTGAATTTTCATTTTAACTGATGAAAATACAAATAATTACTTTAAAAAATATTTTGTTGATGATTTAAATGAAATTAAAAATGATGAATAGAATAATTTATATGGTAAATTATTTTATGGAAATGGTTTTTGTTTTAATTTATAATTTTGCAAGTTTTTTTTGTGGTTGAAAACGATTTTTACACGACGATGTCTCTGACAGAGACTGTAGTATAAAATGTACCCCTGAAATGTTATTAGTCTTTAATCATTTATCATCCCCTCTCCCACATTATCACGCAGTGACAATTGTGACAATTATATTGGCACATTGGTATATCAAAGTGGCAATAGACGAAATATGAATCATTTTGACAATACAGGGTTTCCCCAAGGTATATGGATAATAACGACTTTTTATTGGAAACTAAGATAGCTAGAAAAAAAACTAAAAAAAATACGCGTCCCCGTAGTTTTTTGTTAGAATTCCAAATTTAATTTGCAAATTTGTTTTGGTGCTTCCAGAAGCGAGATACAGGCTTCATTTTTTTCAAATGGGGAGATTGGCCTCCACCATTAGAGGTGGAGATTGGCCTCCACCATTTGCTCTTTCATGCCAATTGTAGCTTACGGCCAAAGAAATACATCTCTAATGGTGGAGGCCAGTTCGAGCAATATCTGTAAATAATGAGGAGTTAAAATTTATAATAAAATAGTAATTTTCTTCTTATTCAATCTAAAAACCGTTATAATATCATTTTGAAATTTCTTATAGGAATCATGTTTTCATTCATAACTTGTAAAATATCGCTCACAGAAAAAAAACCGTTCATGTAAATTTTTCTTACAAAAAATAGAGGAATCTATTTCTTAAATAAAAACCACACCTCCCCATTTAAAATAAATGAAGTTGATGCCTGTATCTCGCTTCTGGAAGCATCAAAACAAATTTGCAAATTAAACTTGGATTTCTAACAAAAAACTACGGGGAAGCGTATTTTTTAGTTTTTTTTCTAGCTATCTTAGTTTCCGATAAAAAGTCGTTGTTATCCATATACCTTGCGACACCCTGTGTATATATATATTTTTTTTTTTTTGGCCCTACTTTTGTGACTTTTTAGGCTTAAAGATCCTAAGTAATATTTTATAGGGATTCTAAGACTGGGTTAGGGAAGAAGACGCAGGCTTTACTTCTCTTTTTTGCCATCACGTGGCGTCATGCAAGTTAGTCGGAGGGTAGAGAGAGATCAGAAGCGAACGTATTGCAAAATTCTTCAGTTATTTTGTGTTTTCTTCTGTGTTCTACAAAGAACATTTATACGCATCAACTGTATCTGGTGAATACCTGACTTTTCATAACGCATAGTAAATTTTTATATACTACATTAATTGGAATTGAATTGAAAAGTTGGACTCGTAGCCATATTGTTTGTTAAGTTTCAGGTCGGTTAGCCATGTTTCCTTTACAGAGTAGAGGTAAGGCATCCTTCCTACCTATGGTGCGTTATCTATCCTAATTATATGGTATCAATTTTTATACCATAAAATTATAAGTAAATAAAATTATTGATATAATTTCAATTATTCCTTGGAGAGACGACCAAGCGTCGTGTACTTGTATTTTTTTCTGGAGTAAATGAGAATGTATTTATTTAGAAAAATAAAATTTTTTATTTTTGGTAGATAATAGTAGTTGACATAATGTTTTATAAGCATTACCTCTTAAATATATCTCGTATATTTTATTAATTCAAGGCATAACTTTGAAATGTGCATCGTCTCTTCTAACTTTTACCTCATAAAAGGTTATGATTATTTAATTTAATAATTTTTTTATTTTATTTTTCGTTAGTTTTTTATTGAATATTTTTTTTTCTTTTCCATTTCTAATTCATGTATTGTTAAAAAGAACTCGAGATTTTGAAGCAACAAAATTTTGCTCATATTATCCGACATTAAGAAGTGTCATGCGCTACAACTGTGTTGCGGAGGAGATTTTGTATAATGTATTCTGCATCCATTAAATTACTTAATTAAAAAAAAGCTCTTTTTCTGAAAAAATTCTCACAAATTATGCAACTTAAACCACCATTATTTATAATGATCATTATTAAGCCATATTTTAGTTTTAAAGGTTCCTATTATTGAAACTAGACAATATTAATCAGAAAAATTCTATAAAAGTGCAGCAATATGACGCAAAAACCCCATAGCCAACAAATATGATAATATATTATGCCGAAATTTGTTTTTTAAATTCGCTCATTAATAAAGATATTCCAATGTTTTATTCATCGTAACAAATACATACTGTACAATTCAATTCTATTGTTGTGTCGTCAATAATTTCAATACTATCAATATTCTTCTTGTAAGAAATATATATTGCAGTCAATAAACCTTATAATTTAATTTGAAGGAAATACCAAAGATGTAATAATTATATTCATTATTATTATTATTTTTTTTTAAACACATTGACTGAATCATAACTTCCCCGTTAATTAAAAAAAAAAATCCTAGTTTTTTAAACCTGCTCGCCCTTGAATGATTCAAGGCGAAATATATATATATATATAATATAGCCATGTTTCTTAAAATCCTAGCACTTAAAATTGATTAATTACATTTTTTTTTTTGTAAATTTTTTTTTTTAATAATAAATTCTAACTTTGATCGAGTTCCTTCTTATTTCTTTCGCTTCTTGGAGAAAAGTTTTCAGTAAGACAGAACGAAATTGTGGCTTCAATATAGCTCTAATATATATATATATACTTTTTTTACGGGTGTTTATACGATTTAATGCATCCCATTGCCCAAAAGAATTTCCCTCCAGTACTCTCTATCTTGCCATTCTCCTTCACGTAGACCTCTAGCCATCAGAGCTTCCGACACGCCGTCCGTCATACCATAAACTTCCTTGACCTACCGCGGCGTCTCCTCTCCACCTATACAGGAGCATTTTTTTTTTTTTGCCATCTTTCTTCACTCATCTTCATGACATGATCATACCAAATTAACCGCCGAGTTTCTACGTCATGGATAATATTGCAGGAAAACGTCGTGTGCGCCGTCGTATGTTCCAATCTGGAGACTCCACAGTTCGCCTTCAGAAGTCCATCTCCATGACCAGAAAAGTTCTTTCCAGCTGATTTGTATTTGTTATTGCTGTATTTTATTATTGGAAACTTGATTGGTAGTTATTGAACCTTTGTACACAGCTAAAAACCATTTATTTTTTTGGATTTCCGACGTTTCAGCACTATACGTGCCATTTTCACAGGACCAATTTTCTTTTTACATACTTTAATGCTTTACTAGTCGTATACAGAGGCTTCGTTTTATTTTATTTTAATTTATTTAACCTTTTATGCCAATCCCATGAGGTGTTGTTGTCCAGATTTTTTATTGTTAATTAGTAAAAATTTCTTAAAATTTATATTCGCCTCTTTACGTGATTGAGCCCACGTGGTTGTTCATTTTGACTTTTCTTATAATTTATGTATTATTTTGTATTATTATTCGTTATGGCTGTGTTCGTGAGAGTCACCTCGCCAACGCTATTCTATGGTGGACTCACATGGCATTTTGATAATAAACTTATTATAATAGGAAGCTGGAATGCATTAGGGAAATTACTCAACATATTATGACAAAAAATATCGAATGTCCTAAGAGATATCCAGTAATTGGGAAAGCAGATAAAAAGAGATATCATAGCTCTTTAAATTCACTTTTACTTCCTTTTAAAACAATAAGCAGGAAGTATTTTATGACCTTGTCAGATTTTAGTATTTGAATATTCACCAAAAATAAATATTTTATTACTGACGAGACCTGAAAAAGATGTTTCTCATACTAGCATAATTCTCCTCCTTAAAAAAGTTTTCTTTTGCATTTAATACCTCCCCCCCCTCAAAAAAAAAACGATTTCACTGAAATGTTTATACCTATATTATATTATATTTTAATTTTAACATTTATTTAAAAAATTTTTTTTTCGAGCTAATTGATTTTTAATTACAAAAATCTGTGAATTTTAATTTGAAAATTGGTGCCATGAGGTCATTTATATATTATACTTTTATTATAGAATGTTGTAGTTAGTTGCATTGACCAAAATAAATGTGCAGTAATAAAATATGGAAACAGCTATTTATCCTAAATAATTTGTCCTCATTTCAATTGCAAGCTTTATAAGGTGGGCAGCTTTTACATAAATGTAAAATAAATTTATATATATTGCTTTACTTAAATGGATAAATAAATTGCATGACATTTATACATTTTTTAAATACACAAATGATGCATATTATGTTCTAGAATCAAAAACAAAAAAGAAAAAAAAAGCTAATATTTGCGTGAAATATATGTAAAAAAAAAATAAATAGTGTGTTTCTATTTATTAGGTCACATATTAAATAGAAAGAAATGTTGTAATAATTTTTGATTTAATCTGTAATGTTTTTCTGTTTACAGGTAAGTGAAGTTAATTTTTTACGATTTGTGAGCCTATAGATGGTAAGTTTCAATATAATTATAATATACATATTATGTAGTTTTATATACACACATATATATATAGATTTATGCATTATTTATTACATTTAGTAGTGAAGGGCGAATAAGCGAGACCACGCCTAAGAAATGTCCTTGTAGCCAGCTGTCCAGGAGGCCGAGTTCGATAGCCATTAGTTCAATATAATACGAGACACCGTACGGGTCGACTGTTTCACACTACTTTAACTGATGGTGTATACATTTCGCCAAGGCGGCTTACTTTTTCTAATGCAGGTGAAACTGATGAATTGCAATTGGTAATGTGTATTTGTGTGTGTGTGAGAAAGAGAGAGAGAGATCAGTGTACTTTTTGGAATTCAGTCATGGTTTGGGGAGTTTATTTGTTTGGAAGGGGAACGTGCAAAAGCCCGTTTCAATACAACCTTCAAGTACAAAACTGGGTCTGTTTCGTGCTCTCCACCGCTAGTTAACTATGGAATGCCAGATTTTTTTTTTTTCTTTTCATTAAACCATTAATATTTCAATTTCTTTCTATAATACTTGTTGACCTCAGCTTTTTTACTGTTTTTAAGAGTAATTGAACTTGTTCTAAATAGTTTATAGTTTTGTACCCAATTCTTTTTTAAATACTATATTTGTTTTTTGTTTTTTTTTGCAATAAACAAAATATGGCAGGAATAAGAACTTTAAAACTTTGCTTTCTATGATAAAAAAAAGTGGATAACCATTGAAAGTAAATATCTACTTGTTTTTTAACTTGGACTTTTTTATATTTCTTGCACTTAAAAGTTAATTTTGTTAAACCAAGTAAAATAATAATGAAGCCTTTAAAAACTTTTCTAACAAACTATAAAGTTTCTTATTTACGCTTTTTTTGTATTTATGGCTTTTTCAGAGTAAAAAAAAAAAGTTAGTTTGTTATCTGGTAATTAAACTAAAATTAAAAGCGGCTTCTACACGGTCAATAATATTGACAATACTTTAGCGTATTGACAATAATATTGTCTGTGTAAGGTGAGAAAATTGTATTGACAAGAGTATTGATGAAATCCGGATTTTCTGATTTTCGTGTATCAGTACTGAAAATTGGAGGGGATATTGACAATAATATTGACCGTGTACGAGCGGCACCAAGATTTCCATCAATACTCAGTTCAGTAGTTTTATATAACGTTGAAACTAACCTCAACAACACTGATACAATACCTTACAAAGGTACTTTGGAAAGATTTTTGTATTAAAATAAAACTTCAATCATACATTTTTTAAAGATGTTTGTAATTTTTTAGTCTTATTTTTCTGATTAACATACATTTCATATAGTCAATTATAATAGTACCTTCATTAGAGTTCAGTTCAAAAAACGATCCAGTGGAGGTTCTTTGGAAAGATTTGTGTATTAAAATAAAACTTCAATCATACATTTTTTTAATGGTGATTGTAATTTTTTCAAAGTCTTATAGGACATGTATAAAGGTTTCACAGGTTTCTATTATAGCTTTGCTGAATTTCTTCCTGTTGCCAAGCACCTCAGAGTTAAGGCTAATCTTTCCCTAACACTTATACTTTCTCTTTTCAAAAATGGTTCAACCATCTGTACCAGTTTGTTAAAGGTAAGGTTCATCCATTCGAAAGTAGTTCTTGAAATCTTCAACATCGCAAAGGCTGATTTCTTCCAAAAGTACTAAATGAGAATATGCATCTTTCTTCTTCAACCATTTTTTTCATCCAGTGTTTGCGTTTCACTTGACGAGAAGTGCCAAGCGCCAAAATAATAGCTATGCAAGCTTTTGTACGATTTTTCATACTTTAAAAGGGAGAAAAAACCCAGCAAATAACCGAGTAAAACCAGGTTAGGATTCACTCTCCTAGTGGCAGAAGTAGTAAGTAGTGAGCAAAAGTATTGACAATAGTATTGATCGTGTAAGGTAGTGAAATATTCAGTCTGGTTAGCACTTCAATAAAAATATGGTTAGCGTACTTGACTCCCACTCGGAGGACCCGGGTTCGATTCTAACTGTGCTGCCCTTAGATTTTTTTCTTCCTACAGTGTTGTCTGGAACGAGAGAACGCACAGCCATTAGAGCATTGAGTGCGACAGTTATCAGCTTTAAAATGGTCTGGGAATACTTAGATAAACTTAACAACCTAGGCAGGAGGCATAAAGTTACCCTTTGGTGGTTGCCGGGGCATGTTGGCATGAAAGGAATGAGATAACCGACACCCTGGCAAACATAGGTGCTACGACCCGCTTCATGGGCCGGAAACTTTTATAGGGTCAGCGACCAGTTTCTGTTGGAAGAACTTAGGAAGGAGGAAGAGGAGGCGAGGAGATCTCAACTCTGGTACTCCCTCCTCAGTTTGCGGCAGACCAAGATCTGCCTGGGAAATTATAACCAATGGAGATCGGAGGCCTGCACCGGCTTGAGTAAGATCAGGTCCTCGTTCTTATGGGTTTCCTCACGAGGCATTGCCGACTTAGAGGGAAGCGGGGTTTGGAAAGTGACAGCTCATGCAGATTCTGCAGGGAGCTGGAAAAAACTCCATGATCTCTCCTAACAGGCTGCAAGGCTACCACTCAGAGAAGATACAAGAATCTGGGTTCCTACCCTCTCTAGGTTCCTGTCGGGTATTAGGATACCTCAGGGATCTTAACGTGATGGAGGTTTTGTAGAATGGATGTTGAGTTGGGACATCAGTTCGGGTGCTGTGGGCAACAGCCTGCGCCACCCAGGGGGCATAGCACAATAGATCGAAAGGTCGCAATGCATTGGCCCCCCTTCAAAAAAAAAAAGAAAACGAGAGAACACTGTCCGGAGGCCGGCAGTGCACTGAGAAGGCTCCTGGCGCCAATGGCCATAGATGTTGTCGCGCCTTAAACAAAATAATACAAATTAGATGTACTGCTAGAATTCCAAATTTGAAACAAACCGTTTAACCGGGAAGTGCGATTTTACAGAAAAGTTTTTTGTGTTTTTTAGCACTTTCTCAAGATCGATCATAGCGATTTTCTTTAAGACTTGGTATAGGTACTAACTGCACAGATATAAACTTATCGCTTTTATTTGAAACATTTTTCCGAAATAATTGCTTTTTACGAAATTCCGGAATTTATGAGTTAAATTGCAGTTGTTATTTGATTTGTGGGGAAGGAAGCTCAGTGGTGGGCGCTGGACTCCCAGACAAGGGATCCAATCTTTGATTCGAGTACCAGTTGCTACACTTAGATTTTTTTTTCTTCCTAGGCGACCCTACATCTCACTGCCCGGTGCTAGAGGACAGTTTTATCTGTAACATGAGACCACTTTGCGGAAGACGAGTATACTAAGAAGCATTTAGGTCATCAACGACCATAGAGGTTGATGCGGCTTACAAAAGTACATATATGATCTTTTAGGCTTTGGCGGCCATTTTCAGAAAAAAACTCAGGTTTCCGGGTACATAGCAGCGTAAAATTCCTTATTGAACGAAAATAAATGCTATTTCTGATGCTCTACCAGAAATTCCAAGGATTATATACTTAAAAATATTATGTTATATAAAAATATTAGCATTACTAAACAGATATTCTAATAATGCTTAAATCGGATATTTTGTCTTTATAATGCTTAAAAGACCATATCACTTTTATATTCCATTTTCTATTATATATGATTGTAACAACCAAGTGAGGAAATACTATTGTATTCATTTCAACGTTCGACATGTTTACAATATCAGATAGCTGATCATTGTTCGGTAATAATAAAAGGTCCGCCAAGACTCAAAATGAGTCAGCGCCTTTTTTTTTTTTAACAATATGTAATTTCTACAAATAATTAGTGCTAACCCCATAAAACCCTCCACCAAAAATGAGTTTGTTCTGGGTTCAAAAATTTCGTTTTTCAAATATTGTTCGTCGAGATCTTACTACCTTTTACATCAGATCTTTTCATGTATGTTTTCTTTCTTTTTCTCCTCAATGTGTGTGTGTGTGTGTGTGTGTGTGTGCACGTGCGTGCGTGCGAAAGAGAGAGATTTCTTTTTTAATTTTTCGAAACTATTATTGAACTATTATTAACTATTATTCTAACTATAAACAAAGACACTGGCCACTAATTATCTTCTTCCAAATTTGAAATTGCCGCGCCTCACTATAATCATTTTTCTTATCCCTCCCACCTTTTAACAGTTTTTTTTTTTTTAATTTTAAAAATACTCTCTCTTCATTTCAATCTCAACGTACCCTACCCTAAAGGTGTCTTTATCCTATTTATTTTCTCTTATTGTTAAGATCATTTCATTTAATTAACCGTCACTTCTGTAATAATTTCCTGTTTTTAATATCTTATGCTCAATCTGTGCAATATTACTTTAATTTAAATTTTTCTTTTATGTGTTTTAAATCTATGCACTTTTTCTTCACTATGTAATGGTATCGCAATGATAATTCAACCACAGCAGAGAGAACAGAGAGAAGACAGGCCCTCTCTGGTTACAGAGACTACTCTCTGACTTAAGCAGGCTAGAGTGGGAGAACCTGTGTATATAAGCCAGTGAGAATCTATCTAGAGGATATCTATCACATTCAACCATACATCGCATCGTGTCATATCTCTACTCCCACCTTTTATTCTATCAAAATCATTATAAAGTCCAGTGCAGTTAGTGTAAACTTATAGCTACATTATAACAGTGTCTTCATATCTCGTTCATTCAATCAAACCTAATTTCTCTCCTCAACAACTCGATTATAACTACAATACTGTACTTCGTAGTAGCTGGTTCCGCAGAGCTGGAAAGCATGAGAGATATTTTCCGTGATAGCCTGCTTCTTCTTGTGGTCATCGACCGGTTTCGGACGTTGATAAAATCAAACAGTGAAATAACATAGATTTGCACAGAGCAAATTTAGTCGACACATTTTAAAAGCCAGTGTATCAAATAAATTTGCTCTTCGCAAATCTATGTTATCACACTGTTAGACAAAAAAGCATCCTGATGATGGGTGAACGCCCGAAACCGGTCGATGACCACAAAAAGAAGCATGTTATCACAGAAAATATCTCTGATATACCTTTTCTGTAATAAATTTTGCAGAGCTCCTAAAGAAGGGCACCAATAGTATCCGAAACGTCGAGCAATAAAGAATTCTTTTTTCTTTACAACTCCTCTGGCCATTGCCGTATAAATAACTCTATTAAAAATATTAGGTTTATGTCTGTGCAGTTAAGGTTATTGGCGCATTTTAAGTTTAAAGGATATCCAAACATTTTATTTATTTTATTACGATTACTCAATATTTTATCATATAATATTTACTCACATTTTTTTTATTACCAATTACTTTATATAAATGATAAAGTATTATATTACTTATATTATAAGGGATCATTTTTTTTTTTATTGAAGTCAAATAAAAATAACCTTGACGGGGTAATAAAATAGAAAATCTAAGCCACACCCTTTCCAGCTGATTCCAGCATACTGTATCTCCTTGTACTAAATAATCCATCCTTTAATTAAAATATAGTTATCTGTTACGTAAATAGCCAACCACAACAACATCAACAACAACAAAATCTACATTCGCGTGGTTAAACTTGTTAAAAATGAGATCTTTAAAACTTAAATAAATAACAAACTAAAAAGTAACATTTGTGAAAGAGATTTACAAGAAAAAAAAAATGTTGGTTCATGTCCTTGGATTTGGAAAAGTGCCATCAGAAATCTCTGATTACCGTTGCTCTAGTTTTGAATAAAGTTCTATAGAACTTTCAACTGTTATTATATTTAATTAGCATTTAATCTGTTAGCAGTTATCCTTAGGCTTAATGTTATCCTTGGAATTTTTTTTTAAGGGTTAACAATTTTTTATTATAAATTGATTTTTTTTTAACTCCATATTATCCAGATATTTAACTAAAACTAATTAAACATTATTATAGAATATTTTCTTCCATTAATTGATCATTTATTTTATATTATTTTCTCTACTCCTGTCAAATTATCGAAATCGAGTTTTCACTGGAAATACATGTTTCCAGCCTGAGTTCGAGAAAATGTGTATGTGACGTGTATATGTGTGTTTTTTGTGAACAAAATGAAAAATCTTAAAAATGAAAAATCAAATGATTTATTTACTTTGATGATTAAATTCAAATGATTCATTTTTCAAATGATTAAATTTCATTTTCCGTTTTAGTTATATGACATGGTTCCGAGTAAAAATCCATCAACCGGAAGTGTGACGTTACTGATTAAGGATTTGTTTTAAACTTCGTATACTATCTGCACATATAAGAAAATATCTATCACTTTTATTTGGAACAACTCTTTGGAAAAATTTATTTTTTTTAGAGATTTCTGTGGGAACAGAAGCGTTAAGCTTTTCTTTAAAGTACCACACTTCAGTACAGTGTATGGTTCGGCCACCTATACATTAATATACATTAAAAACTAGTTTCTCTTCTAAATTTGAAAAGAGTCGGTTAACTGGAATTGCACATATTTCCAAAATAAACTTTTAAGGTTTTTTTAGAATTTTCTTAAAAGCAACCATAACGGTTTTCTTTAAATTTGGATTTTCTGTTTGTAACAGTATAAAAACTATCACTTTTATTTGTAACATTTTTTGAAAATATAACCTACCAACCACTAAGAGGTTAATAACTCTAACTTCATAAAATAAAAGTATTAAAATAATGACCCATAATTTATAAAAAAAAAAAAAAGGTAAAAAAAACAACATAATTTTCGAGTGAACATCTTAATTAGTTATGCTAATCTATTAAACATCATATAATTATGGAGTTTTATAATTAATAATAATCATTTTATTCAATATATAAACCATCATTTACAATGTATACATTCAGTAATTTCCATAATTTGAAAGAGCTCACAATTTAAGAGCACAATTATTTTTGAGCGTTTCATTTCCAATATGAAATATTATTATTATTATTTCTGAAGGGAAAGAAGTAGCTAAGTGGTTAGCGTACTGGAATCCCACGCGGAAGACCCGGGTTCAAATCCAGCTATGCTACCCTTAGATTTTTTTCTTCCTAGGAGCCTCTACAACTCACTGTCCGGTGATGGACAGTGTTTTCTGTAACGAGAGAACACTGTCTGGAAGCCAGCAGTGTACTGAGAAGCTCTGGACGCCAGGGACCATAGATGTTGATGCGCCTTAAATTAAAAAACAAAACAAAAAAAATATTTCTGAATTCAATATCTTTTCTGCATCATTGAATAATGTGAACATGAATTTAGTAAAATCAGTAAATTCAATATAACCGGTAAATAAAACTGAAAGTGTTTTGTCTTGTAACAATTAAACATATTTCAACAAGATTTGATTATAGTTGCTAAAATAATTTAAGTAAATAAAATCTTGCATTTTTTTAACATTTTTAAAAATCCCATATCACAATAAATTTGTAAATATCGAAAAATATTACTTATATTCTTAATACTTATGTCATGATAAACTCCCTCTTAATCTAGTTACGTCTTAAAAAAAGCACTTTAAGAACAAGTGTATAAACTGAATTTGCTCTGTGCAAGGCTATGTTATCACACTGTTTTGACAAATCATCCTGATGATTGGCGAACGCCCGAAACCAATCTATGACCAGGAAAAGAAGCGGGCTATCATGGAAAGTATGCTTTCCCAGCTCAGGGGACCCAACCATAACAGATATAATGGAGTTGTTGAGGAGAGAAATTAGATTTGATTAAATGAACGAGATATGAAAGACACTAATATATGTAGCTAAGTTTACTCTAACTGCACTGGACTTTATTATGAAAATGATAGAATGAATGGTGTGAGTAAAGATATGACACGATGCGATGTACAGTTGTATGGCTGTATCTAATAGTTATATTCTGTAGATAGATTACCACTGGTTTATATACACAGGTTTTCCCACTCTAGCCTGCCTAAGTCAGAGAGTAGTCTCTGTTAACCAGAGAGGGCCTCTCTTCTCTCTGTTGTGGTTGCATTATCTTTGCGGTACCATTCTCACAGATAATGTAAGCAGTTTAAAGAAAATCATTGGAGCGTTTTTATTAAAAAGAAAAATATTGAAAAACAGAAAAAATAAACATTCAGTAAAGACACACTTCGGGTTGATGGATTTCACCCTAAATCTTCATGTCTGATGCGATAATAGTATTGAAATGGATTTCCAACTTTGAACTTTGTGTCACTTTTCGTTTCTTTTGAGATATTCCATTAAAACCAGGGATTGAAAATAAGAGAAATTCAAGCACAAGAATTACGCAGAGTGCTTAGTGAGGTGGATAGAAAAAATAAAACAGACGTCCAAAAGCCACAAGCATGATTCATGTTTCTAATACCATAGTCAGTTTTCTACCAGTACCAATTGAATTAAACTTTTTTAGTAAGAACTGAAATACAGGTAAAAATATTCGAGGTCAACTGTCTTAAATTATGCAAACTATATTAAGAAAAAAGTTCGTCAACCTTTCAATGATTTACTTAGAACTTAAACTTAGTTTAGAGCTTAAAGAATGAAGACATTGTGGCCTTTATAAAGAAAGGTCGTCTCCCTTGGTTAGGTCATGTGGAGAGAATGGAGGAGGTTAGATTGCCCAAAAGGCTACTCTATAGTCGACCCGGTGGAGCTCGCCGGAGAGCAAGACTTGGCTGGAAGCTTGGGGTCATATTGTTGTGCCATAATAATAATAATAATAATAATAACAATAAACATGCTTTCTTTTTTTAAATATCTTGAAAAAATAAAGTACAGTAAGACCCCGTTTAACGCGTAGGATACGTTCCATCAAAGTAGAGCGTAATGCGAAACAGCGCTAAACGAGGCTATCTCAACATGTAAATAATGGGGTTAGGGGAAGATGGATAAAAAATTGGTTAGGTATAAAATTTAATAATTATGTTTTTTTTAATAAAAATAAAACCAAACATTTATTTCTTATAAAAATAAAAACAATATAAACGAATATACTTATAAAAACAATAAAATTGTAAGTCAGTCAGATCATTCAGTCTATTCTGTGTTTCCAATTTCTGCCTTTTTGTCAAGATGGCATCTAATGTAGTTTGCGTTTTCCTTTTGCGTTCTGTTAGAAGTTGTTGATAAGTGGATAAAGCATCTATAACACCTCGTCTTGCTTTTGAACTCCTGTCAAAATTTGGATCATTTTCAACTAATTGGTCCATAATTTCAGTTATAGTGATCAAACTCCTTTTTACAAACGCCATCGAAAGTTCTTTTTACTCTTCTTCGAAATCACTACTCTCAATATTTTTGTTTTCTTCTTGCTCAGGTAATTCCTTGAGCTCATCATTAGAAAGACTAGCTGCTGTTTCTTGAACTATTTCTTCGACGTCTTCCACATTTATCTCATCTAAACTGGTTTGTTTCGCTAATTCCACTATTTCATCCATATCGACAGTGTCCAATGTCTTCGCTCTTACTTAAATATGGCCAAATGTTCTTCCATACTCCTTTCAAAGATCTTTATGTTATCTCATTCCAAGAAAGGTTTATATTTGCTACAGCATTTATGATATTATAGTTTTTCCAAAATTCTCTAGTTGCAGTTGCCGATGACAGTATTTTTTCTTTATTCTTACGGATTGTCCTTATTGTTGAAGTTGTCAAATTCAATGCAGCACTAATTTGAGATGGACGTTCGCCAGAATCTAATCTTCTAATCACTAGCATTTTAGTTTCCAGTGAAATGCTTTTTCTGGTTGCTTTCTTTTCTTATTTTTCTGGGAATCCCCGGGTTGAAATAAAAGAGCGCTAAACCGAAACAGCGCTAAACGAAACAGCGTTAAGCGGGATCTTACTGTATTCAAAATAGTATTTTAAGAGCCTGTAATAGGTAATTATTAGCAAACTGAACGAAAGATGATCTTCCCAGCCACTATACTGCTTATATAATAAACATAAGTAATCATTTATTTATGGTTAAAAAAAAAATATATATTTTTTTAGTGTGAATTCTTTTTACTAGTTAAAAAATGTGTTTAGCATGGAAAGCGGCATGTTCTCAGAATTCTTCAACTTTATAATCCAGTTGTATAAAAATATAAAAAAAAGTAAGTAACCTCATACATCAGATAATTAGGGCGTGTGAACGTTAATAATTTCTTTCATAACACCGAACCATTTAAAAAACATATATTACTGTTTCTTCTTCTTTATTATGTCATTAATTTGTTATTAAGTTACTTTACACATCATGTTGTTTGAGAATTTTTATTGTAGCTAAATGCTTTTAATTTAACCGAATGGATTATTTAGGATGATTATTTTATTATTGTTAAATCTTTATAAATAAAGTGGAAGAATTTTCTTTGAAAAATATTTGAGACCATAGAATCCTTGTCCACACTTTGATAAATTTATTGTCCTATATGAAATGGGATTTTCAATGAAGTCTTCCTTTATTTTTTAAGGTTTTTGAAGTGACAAAAGTGATGTCGCATAAATAGTTATCGCATTATTATTTTCATAAATACGCCAAAAATAAAAAAAAGTAGCAATATCAGTGAGCCACAGCCACATGTGAAGTTCAAATCGGTGGGTTTCAAAAGGGAAAACACACAAAAATTCTGTTGTTTTTGATTTTAGAAATATCACGAAGACAAATGGCGATGACTGAAATATCTATTATCTGAATTCACGGCCGATGTACGAGCTGTTCTATAAAATATTCTGTAAATTCTGTCTTGCTGAGGTACCCTACAATTTCCAGTTGATAAGATAAAGAAACGATCATTTAATTTGCAAGTATATGTATTACAAAAGATTAGCAATGAATTTTGCAAGAAATTCAAATTTTAATTCCAAGAAAACGTATTAAATTTCTCATTCTACAGATCATCGAAATAAACACAATCATTATTGAATCAATGAATGTTCTAATCATAACGAAGTTATTAGTTCAGCATCTCTTATATTATTTTTTTTCCAAGCTTAAAAACATTGCTACCAGATAATTGTTTAATAGAAAAAATGTTCAAGCCTCAACTTGTTATTGGAAGCTTTATGGGGAAGTTTGGCAATTACAAACAATAAAATAAAATTAAATCTAAACAGGTTTGTAAAATGTTCATTGAGATATCTGACAAATACGTCTATATATTTAATTATTATCATCATAAAATATTGGAATAAATAATAATGAGAGACCACTGTAAAGAAAAAGTGGCATCAATGAGAAGAGATAAATAAATCAAATTGTTACAAGTCTATAAACTTTCAAATAAATAAAAATAAATAATTTTAGATTGGGCATCCTACAATATATTTATATAAATTTTATAGATTATTGATGAATCTAATAGTTGTTATTAATATTCCAGTTTATTAAGAAATTTTAAAAGTCAAAAAAAAATTTAGTCTATTAGCTTAAAGGGAATACATCTGACAAACCGTTTATACTTAAAGTCCAATAAAGATTTCAAACGGATCGTTTCAATATCGAAATTGAATTATAGTTGGCCAGCACACGTTCTACTCTGAAATATTAATTGATACCTCAGGGCTTCATTAAGCGAGTCTCTCTCCTATAGCTAAGAAATGAGATTCTAAGTAGGACAAACTACTATTTTACATTGCAAGGGATATATATATATATATATATGTATATATATATATACATTGCATGTTTATTTATTTATTTTTGTAATATACATATTATTTTTATGATGATAATATAAATAATGGGTATAAATATTAAAGCAAATATTTTATTACAAATAAATAAACTTTAATATTTCGCCACTATTTACTTTAATTGATTATTTTTCTTGATATTCTTAATATTATTAACAAATTTATTACAAAAAAAAAATACTATAATGAGTTTAACTATTTAAATTAAATATTATTTATAATATTTAATATTCTTCTTATTTAAAATAAAAAGGAACTCCGCAATTTTATTAATGAAATATAATTTTGTATTACTATATTTCTCAATGATAATATTTTTATCGATGAAAAAAAGATGTCAGAAAGCTTGCAATATATCCTGGGTTTTCAATAAATAAAAACAAAACTACTGGATTACTAGGAGTAAAAAAATAAACAAAAATACTGAAGATGACAATAGCAATCATGGCCTCCACTTCCGATCCACGGTGAAACCCCTGAGCCAATCTCGTCCTATTCATATTTATAATCTGCTAATTTCAGCTATATATCTGACATTGGATTTCTTCTACAGTTGTTAATAAATTAACGTATACATTGTTAATTGATTAAATCATGGAGTACTTCTACTCTGTCTAGATATTGACGCTGTACAAAATTGTATTTTTCTTGGAGAAATAGGAGGCTGAGAGAAAAACTCTTCGAGGATATAAGCGGCTCGGGGACCGCCAGCTTGACACCCTCAATTTAAGTTGAATTTTTATTCGAAATTCTATTAAATTGTTTTCAGTAATTTTGGTTGGTACAAATAAACAGACAGTCATGCAAACTGTAAACAATTTTATAATATATCATATTCATCTTCATCATAAAAAAAAAAAAAAATACAAAATGTTGAAAAAACGTTAAAAAACGTTAAAAAGTCTGTGAAGCCGTTCACAACTATTACTCCATTTATTCAGATAGTATTGCTTCTAGTTTGAATTAAAATTATATTCAAAAATAAATTGAAATAGTATTTATAATGGAGTTGTTGAGGAGAGAAATTAGATTTGATTGAATGAACGAGATATGAAGTCACTGTTATAATGTAGTAATAAGTTTACACTAACTGCACTGGACTTTATAATAAAACGGATAGAATGAAAGGGTTGAATGGTTGAATCTGATAGATAGATCTTGTTAGATTCCCACTGGCTTATATACACAGGTTCTCACACTCTAGCCTGCTTAAGTCAGAGAGTATCAGAGAGGACCTGTCTTCTCTCTGCTTGCTATTACATATTTATTACCAGAGGCTTAATCCTTTCCATCTTATCACGGGCCTTCTAACTCACCAGTTCTTTGCCACTTCCTGGCAACACTCCAGGTTGACAGAGAGGAGCACTGAGATTTCCTCAGTTAATCTTGGAATTAGTTTACTTGTGGAAAAAAAATAATCATTTTTAACTTGGAAACATTCAAGAAACAATGAACGAAAATTTATTAAATTTATCTTCTGAAAGTTATGGTTCAAATCCGAAACTTTATATAATGTTAGAAAATCTGAACCACTAATCTTAGCCTATTATTTGAAGAAATCTTTTATCTTCACATTTTTTTGGTTGAACAGTCCGCGCAAATTTATGTTTAATAACAGTTGCCTATAAAATTTCATTAAATCCTAGTACATTTAAACTTACAAAAAGTAGGCAACTATATAAACAGAATATTAAACAAATGCTTGATAAAAAAAAATAACAAATCATAAATGGATATTTCAACTATTGTTCTTTGAAAATGAAGAAAGAAATTTAGTGTTCTGAAAAATTACTTAATTTATATTACAAAATATTTACTTGTCTATCAAAAAAAAAAAAAAAAATTAATCCTTTCACAAATATTTTGTGCACGTATTATTATTATTAAATTGTTAGTATACAAATACTGACAGTTAAATTTTATTTTCTATAAAATATAAAATGTAATTTACTATACGACCCAGTTTTCTGACACTATGTTTTTGTTATTAATTTAATTACTTTTGCATTTAAACTTTATATTTCATATCATAAATTATATGTTTTAATTTTATATATTGAAGTGAATAATTTTAAAATTTAATAATTTCTATTTGAAGAATATTATTAAATATAAAAGTGAATTTGGGCCATGGACATTAAAGCGTCACATTACATTTTCTATATTAACCATTAATTTATAACTAGAGTTTATTTAAATAGTTTTAATTTTAATTACTTCCAATTATATAGTGGCGCTTTTATTTTTTTTAAGTAAAAATTTTAAGAACACATTTATTTTATACAACAAGTTACGTTCTACTTTTTGATTAAGTGTTAAGTAATATTAGAGGAAGGGAATAGCTAAGTGGTTAGCATACAGGACTCCTATGCGGAGGTCCCAGGTTCGAGTCCAGCTTTCTACTCTTAAATTTTTTTCTTCCTAGAAGCCTCTACTACTCACTGCCTGGTGATGGGCAATGTTGTCTATAATGAGAGTGCCAATGACAATAAATGTTAACAACGCGCCTTAAATTAAATAAATACAAAGAAATTAATATTAATAAAATTCGCGAAGTAAGTTCTAAATATTGTTTAATTATGTAAGATGTGTTTGGAAATAGTGTAACTACAGTATACGTATATAAAAAGTAAAATTATCACTGTTAGTATACGTATTGCATTTAGTCTTTCAATTTAATTTCTGTTTCTAAATGATAGCTGGATAGCGTTGGAGTCTCTGGGAAGTACAGATAACCATAGTCATTTAATAGAAGAAGCTCGAAAAGTTCTTTGATACCTGATAGTTAACAGATGGACATGGTCTGCACAAGTGGGTGCAGAGGGGAATGAAATAGCTGTTTTTTTTTAACCAAAGAAGCTGCGAATAGAAATTTTTGAACTCTACCCTAAATCATCGATTAAAATGGGATCTGCCAAATGAACCGATGTTTATTGGGAAGAAAACTAGTGAAACATCACGAAAGTATCATATCTGAAGAAATTCTTCCCTACTGTAAAGAAATCAAATGGTTGAGATCGGTTGAGCTCACACAAGTTCTTTTGGAACATGGTAGGCTAGGGTGTACCTGCACTGTTTTTACCTAATACGAAGCATTGGTTGCATTTGAGCTAGTGATTCTGTTCTGTCTCTTGGGAACATTTTAATCCAAAATTGTCCATATTTTGAAAGCGAAGGAAGAAAATCATGTTTAAAATTATTTTTATAGCGTACAAATGGCCTGTCGATCTTGAAAGGGTTGTACCACTTTACTGAGAACTGATCATTTAATTAAATATAATTGCGAAGAGATTATAAACCCTTTGATAAGCTCTTGTTTTTCTTGATGAAGTTTGTTTTGTCTATGTGTATTCAATTTTTTTTACACTTATTATTCTATTTAATTTGATCTAAAGTATCAGATTAGATATGATTCATGAATGGGTCAAAAGTGGTAAAAAGCAAATAATACAAAGCTATAAAAACTTAAGAAAAAATTATAAGAGAACTTTAAAAATAGCTAAATTGTCATATAATGACAAATATGTAA
Organism: Triatoma infestans; assembly: GCA_011037195.1. NCBI lineage: Eukaryota > Metazoa > Arthropoda > Insecta > Hemiptera > Reduviidae > Triatoma > Triatoma infestans. The sequence continues at coordinate 98,990 of JAAEAF010002337.1, forward strand.
TGAATTCCATAAATAAGAATAAAGCAATTTGGAGTGTCATAAATGATGCTCAGAATAAAACCACTAAAATAAAAACTACCGTGGAGGCAGAAGATTTTAATACTTACTTTGCTGAGCTGCCTGAAGTATTAAGTAACAACAGTTCATCACAGTATCCATCTCAGCGAATAGAGCAGTTTCAAATCAAAAATCGTTTTGACTTTGTGGAGGTTGTTGAAGAGAATGTATTAAACATTGTGAAGAGGATGAAAGGAAAGAAGACTGAAGATCATTACGGTCTTTCAAATTATTTTATTAAGAAGACAATACATTCCTATATCAAACCTCTTACAAAATTAATAAATAATTGTCTGAGAAAAGGAACATTCCCGCAGATCTTAAAAATCATAAAAATCATACCTGTTTACAAAAAAGGAGACATAAATAGTGTGACCAGTTTCCGACCTATTGCAAGTGTGCCGGTTATTTCAAAATTACTGGAATCACTGGTGACCACCCAGCTATCTGCTTACTTTGAAACCTTAGGGTTATTTAATAAGAATCAGTATGGCTATAGATCAAACAGTTCAACTCAACATGCCATGTGTGCCTTAGTTGAGGAAATTTTTCAAGCCTTTGAAAAAAAGGAAATATGTGAGATCACGTTTTGTGACTTGAGTAAAGCTTTTGACATGGTATCTCATAAAATACTGTTAAATAAGTTGCATAGCTACGGCATAGATGGTGAGCAGTTGGCATTTTTTAAGCAATATTTAACAGGGAGATTACAGTATGTGTTACAAGAAGGAGAAACATCGAAATTAAGGTTGGTAAAGTACGGAGTTCCTCAAGGCTCTGTTTTAGGACCACTCCTTTTCTTAATTTATTATAATGACGTTGGTGAGTGCCCTCAGGAAGGTTCGTGTTTTATGCGGACGATACCACACTCATAACGAAGGATAAAAGTTATGACAACGTTCGGAAAAGCACCACTAATGGTCTGTTGTTTCTAGAAAAGTGGTTAACTCAAAATAAATTATCTTTAAATAAAGAAAAAACAATAACAAAAGTTTTTCACTCAAGTCAAAAACAAAACAACCCACCTGTGAAATTTTTAGGATTATTAATTGATTCTAATCTCTCCTGGAAGGAACATGTACAGGAGTTGAGTGGTAAGCTGGCAAAAATTATCTACTTGTTCAAAAAGCTGAGGGATTTAGTATCTCTGGAGGTACTTAAAACAGCGTATTTCGGATTGTTCCAGTCAAAGCTGAGCTATGGTTTACTGTTGTGGGGAGCAGCCACTAATGCAAAAACTGTTTTTAAAATGCAAGAAAAGGCCTTAAGGATCATATTTAATAAGAAAAAATCAGACAGCTGTAAACCATTGTTTAAAGAGCATGGCATACTTACGCTGCCGTCTTTATTCATTTATGTGAACATAATGGATATTAAAAATAGTGAGAATAAAGATTTAAGGAGTAATAAACATTCCTACAATGTAAGGACTAAAAATAACTTACATATTGCTAAAAAACAGACTGTTTAAATCTGATAAAGCTCCCAGCTCAATGGCCACTAAAATGTTTAATTTAATTCCTGAATCAGTGAGAAATTTAGAAAAGAAAAAATTTCAAAAAATTATTAAAACTTTTTTATTAAAAAACACTTTTTACAAACTAGAAGAGTATCTAGCTAACAAATGGAATGTAACCCAGTTCAACGCTGACTAATCTGACACTGTCTCTTTTGCAAGTAATGTGTTAATAATGTTTACTGTAGGTCAAAGTGTATTTGTTTGTATATATTGCAGCCACATATTGACGAGCCTATTGTATGTAAAAACATATGTCCAGGTAAATAAATATATTCTATTCTATTCTATTCTATATATATATACTTTCTCTTACTCCTCCTAGTAAGAGGAAGTATTGTAATCGTGTCAAATTTTCACCGGAAATATCCGTTTTGAGGTCCCTGAGTCCAAAAAAAAAATGGTTTTTTAGCAAATGGTCTGTGTGTGTGTGTGTGTGTGTGAACAGCATAGCTCAAAAACGAAAAATCGTAGAAAGTTAAAACTTGATATTCCGTTTAGGTATCACCGTGGCATCTGACAGTAAGTCATCTGTCAAAATTACTCAGCCGGAAGTACCACCTTACTTATTGTTTTTTTTTTTTTTTTTTTTTACTTTTTCGCTTTCTCAAAAAGGGCTCCAACGATTTTCTTTAAACTTAGTGTATCAACTACACATGCAAAAAGCTACAACTTTTATTTGAAACATTTCTCTAGGAAAATTCATTTAAGGGTACTTATGGTGATGGGAGGGGTTAGGTTTTCATCTAAAGTGCTATTTCACTTTATTAAACAATTCCATCATCTAAATATGTTAATTAGAATTTAATATTTTGTTGAAATTCCGATTTTGAAAACAAATCGGATGACCGGAAGTACGTTTTTCTTTACCTCTTTACTTAATGATTTTTTCCACTTTTTCGCGATTTTCTCAAAAAAATGGCTTCTACGATTTTCTTGAAACTTTGTATATAAACTAAACACACAATGATCTATAACTTTTATTTAAAACATTTCTCTAGGAAAATTCATTTAATGACACTTTTAGGAGAGGGGGTGGGAAAATGTTTTTCTCTAAAGTGCTATCATAGTTGATTATACAATTCTATCATTCAAAACAAAATTAATTAGAAATAAATGGATGGCCAAAATTCCTAGTTTCAAGGAAATTAGTTAACCGGAAGTGCGCTTTTACTGAACAGTTTTTTTTTAGTTTTCATCGAATTTCGTTAAATTTGACACACAAACTATAAAATTTGTCAATTATAATTTTGAAAACAGGAGTAAGAGAAAGTTGTGTGAGTGTTTCACACCAGATTTATTTTACATCTTATTAATATTTACTGTCAAGTGGCTCATGTTATTAATCAATAAAAAATAAAAAAAAAAATCTGGTGTGAAACACTCGCATGACTTTCTCTATCTCCAATTCTTCCTAAAATGCCAAATTTTATTAAGTTCAGATTTTTGTAATATTTAATTTTATATGTCAACGAGAGGAACTAAACTTAACAAAACGACATTTTTTAAAGAAAGCATAACCAGCATCACCTGTCCCAAAATCTCCTTTAAAATGAATTTTCTCAGAAAATGTTTCAAACAAAAAATGATAGGTCAGGGTGTGTATAGTTAGTGTAAAATAATCTTTGATGAAATTCGTCGATGGTTTTATGGAGAAAAATCGTAGAAAACTGAAAACATCTTTTAAAAGACATACTTATAAAAAACATACTTCCAGGCAATCGTTTCAGTTTCAATCTCGAAATTTTGACCACAAATGTAATATCAATGTTGTTTTAGACGAAGGAATTGTTTAATAATCTAAAATCGCACTTTAGAGATAAACATCCCTCTCCAAAGGTCCATTTACATTAATTTTCCCGGAGATGGTACAAATAAAAGTTTTAGCCTATTAATATGTATAGTTGAAATACGATGATTAAAGAGCATTGTCAGAGCCAGTTTTTGAGAAAATCGCAAAAAAAAAATTCAGTAAAGTGGGACTTCAGGTGGAAGAATTTTTGGCAGATAACTTCCTATCAGATTTCATTGTGACACCCAAATAGATTTTTCGTTTTTTAACTATACTGTTCACATATATACATTTGCTAAAAACCACTTTTTGGGACAGAGGGGATCTGAATGTGTATTTCCAGTGAAAACTCGATATTCCAAATTTAACACGATTGCAATACTTCCTCTTTACTAGAGAATTTACTAGGAGAACTAGGGAATAAGAGAAAGTAAAAAAACGATGAAGATTTGAAGTTTACAAATAAATCAACAACAATAATGAAACAATAATATGTTACAATAAAAAAATAATATCAATATGGCACAAAAATATAAGTAATATTTGTAATACAAATTGGTTGTGGCAGCCGCATTGTTATTAAAATTAGAATGGTTGCTGATCTAATACAATGTAATTTTTACTTTTTTTTGTTTTTATTTCCAAATTCTAATTGGGCACCATAAATGTGGTTTCGCTTGACTAACTAGAACAACTATAGAAGATATTGAGGATTAATTTTGTAACATTTCGTTGAAGTAATTTTGCACAGATTTAATTAAAACTTGTTTACTATATTGTGTTCTAAGTCTGGCTTGCCACTCCTTTGGATTATAAACTACAACTTCAATATTAATTTTTTTTTTTTTAATTTTTTCTATGAAAGAATATTTAACTTATGTTATTCCAAAATGACTTCTCTTTTAGGCGCTTCCAGGGAATTTTGATAGTAAAGTTTTGGTCAAATTCTATCATCAGAATTTAAGAATAGAACACACTTTTCAGATACTTTACTGTATGGATTATTGGTTGTTCATGATATGGGAATATTACTGAATGATTCTTTAAGTATTTGCGATTTTCCCCAGAAAGGCTACACAACAGTTTCATTAAAGTTGGTAAAGAAATGGATATAGTACCATCGGTAATCTCTGTTTATCAGTTTTCCTTTTACATTGACACCTGGATAATATTAAATGTAGTTAAATATCTATTAAACTTTCATCTTTGAAGAAAATATACCAGTTAGAATAATGAGAAATGTTGAATTTTCACCCAAGATTGTTTTCGATCAATAGTTATGATTTTTCATCTTTGTTTTGAATAAACATAGTTAATCATTTTTCCTACTCATATTCCAGCTATTTCTTAGATAAACCGACTATTACCTAGCTTATGCCTTTAATAATAATAAACATATGTAACGAATTAACACATTTTGGATATTATTAATACTCACTGTACAATCCATTAGTCTCATGTAATATAGTTCTGATGGCTGGAATTAAAATTCTGTTATTATCTATTGGCCATATATATATAAGGGCTTAATGTCTAACTACCAAATTAGGTGTCGTGGACGGAGACGGAAACAGCTACTTTACTAATAACATTTTTTAAACAAATATAAAATTTAGCAGTTATATGCGGGACTCGAACTGTGATCTTCCCACTTACAAGTCCATACTCATAACCACTACACCAACACCCGTGCCCAGTATCTATTATATATCCAATTAGCGGAAATATTATTCCAGCAGGAAATATTAGAAACCGATATAGAAATTTCCAACATTCTTCTCTGTTAGATATTAATATCTGTTTAGATTCTTCACATAGATAATATCTTTTTATCTTTATATATTTTGATAAAGCCTGCTTGAGAATAGTAGGATGTTACTTTACATTTTAAATTACCCCAGAACCAACTTCGAATTTTGGAATCAAATTTTCAAAAAAAAAAAAAAGGTACACTAGAATAGAGGAAAATAAATATCTATGCATATTTGCCCTTCAAACACCCACCCCCACATTCCTGTTGCTGATATCGTTTCTATAATTTGGCATAAATTGACAAAAATTTGACTAAATTGATTTGAATGCATCTATCTGCACGCTTCTTGAAATAGAGGAAACGAGTGTTTCATAAAAGGTATAATGGAGTTGATGAGGAGAAAAATTAAATTTGATTAAATGAACAGAGATATGCTGACACTAATATAATGTAGCTGAGTTTACACTAACTGCACTGGACTTTATAATGAAAATGATAGAATGAATGGTGAGAGTAAAGATATGACACGATGCGATGTATAGCTGTATGGTTGTTTCTGATAGATTCTTTAGATAGATTCCCACTGGCTTATATACACAGGGTCTCCCATTGTAGCCTGCCTAAGTCAGAGAGTAGTCTCTGTTAACCAGAGAGGGCCTCTCTTCTCTCTGCTGTATCTTTGCGGTACTATTACAAAGGCTTGTGGAAACAGAAGAAAATTTATTCTTCAAAAGCAAATGGTTTATCCATAATATCATTTCTCTCTCTCTCTCTGCATCAGGACCTGACATACAGGGCTTATATTGTGGATTTAAAACTATTTTTAAATATAAACTAAGACATTTTTAGACATAAACCAAGACATTTTTATCAGAAGCGTATTCACTTTTTACTGTGCCAATACTCGAAAACCAAGAGAACGCTCCTGGATTTAAAGTATAGTATATTAGCAGCATAGTTTCAAAAAAAAAAAAATCTATCCAATTAGCGGAAATAATATTCCCGTAGGAAATATTAGAAACCAAAATAGAAAATAACAACATTCTTGTCCACCTTGTATTATTTTTCTCATTCTGCTTTTGTCCTAACTAAAATAACACCCGGACGATTTATCGTTGAAAAACTGACGAACAATTTTTAGGAATAATGACCATAGAAGATCACATATTAGTGGAATGTATTGGATTATTTCTCCTCTCACTTTGTTATCCAATGTCATACTTTAAGGTCAAAATATCAATTTATAATAGAAACAATCAATTATAGAGTTTTATTTATCAATAAGTAGTCAGCTTCAATTGATAACCTTCTCACAAAACATTTATGGTACTATACAAAGATAGGAAATGACCATTCAGGCAGATCTAGTGACTGACCTTGTTGTAATAATATTAGTAAGTAAAAAATCTATAGTTTTTAACAAGTTAGGAATTTGTTAATAACTCCAAATAATGGCGTTAAGTTGACCTTAGAATTCGATGCAAAAAAAAAAGTTAATTAATATAGTATAGTTATGGCCACATATCCCTCAATTATTCACAAACACTTGACACTCTCTTGTACCTGTTTCAAGACTTCATTACTATTAGAAGGCTTACTGAAACTGATTATTTGCCTTCAAAATCCTGTATTTCTATTTGCTTAACAAATACAAACATCATAAATTATTTTGTAATATAGGAATTCTCCTCATTACAGTATAAATAATAATAATAATAATAATATTGTTATTATTATTACAGTTTCATTATTCCAAGGCCGAAGTAATCTCCTGTAGGCGTTCTCCATTCCTATTCAAGTAATATGATCAAGTTTTTATTAGAAGGTTACCAGTTTACCGGGATACTTATAGATCTATAATCGAATTGTAATTTATTAATCATGTGAATAAATTAAGATTTACATCAACACTTTTCCAGATATTAAGTAAATATAAATAATTATTAAAAAAAAAAAAAAAAAATCGCGTGTGAAACACTCAACCGATTCAGCTTTATTGCAAAGTACACAAGTCATCAATGACAAATTTTCAAACAAAAACCAATCATTCTTAATAGAAATTCCGTTATATCAATGGGAAATTCTAAACTTAAAAAATAAAAATTACTTTTTTTGAAGAAAGCATGAGTTACATCTCACCCAAAAACCCACTTAAATGGTGACCTTTTTTTTTAGAAAAAAGATGCAAACAAAAGTGATAGATCTTTGTTTTATGGTCAATATATCAAATTGAATGAAATCCGTCAATGTTTTAATGAAGAAAATCGTAGAAAGCTGTTCGGTAAAAAAGCACTTCCGGTCATTAGCTTTTTTCAAATCCGAATTTCGACTACATAATTAGAATCGTATAATAAATTAAAATAGCAAATTAGAGAAAAGCAAAACCCCACTCTTTACCCAAAAGTCTTTAAAAAATACATTTTCCTGGAGAAATGTTTCAAATAAAATCTACTTATATTTGAAGTTGATATACAAAATTTAAAGAAAATGGTTGTAGCCGTTTTCGAGTAAATTCCAATAAAGTGAAAAATCCATTCAATAAGTGGGTGGTATTTCCGGTTGAAGAATTTCGACAGACTTAAGTACTTGGTGGATCCTAATGTGATGATACCCCTCCGAACGAATGTCAAGTTTGAATTTTTTACAATGTTTGCGTTGTTTGCTATGCTGTTTCACATATAAACACACATACGCAGACCATGTTCTTAAAACCATATTTTCTGATTTAGGATTTCTAAAAATACGTATTTCCGGTGAAAATTCAATAAAAAAAACTTTGATATAATCGCAATACTTCCTCTTACAGTAGTAAGAGAAAGGAATATTGCTCGTATAGAATTAAAGTATTAACAACATTATTATGTTTCAGATCATTACATTGACTATATTATACGTTTAACTAGTAAACCGCAAACTGTGAATAAGTAATGTGTATCAGTTTGTTTCCTTTGTAAGTGGTACCTTTAAGGCAGTGATGGCGAACCTATGACACGCGTGTCAGTGCTGACACGCGAGCTCATTTTTGGTGACACGCATCTTCAAAGATAAAAAATTTCATAATTCAAAAAAATCTTTTTTTTCTGATAATGTAGCTCATATAGTTAGCAACTCTCTCTGTTTACTACATATTTTATGTTTAGTTTGTTTCATAGAAATTATAAATACCGATTAACATTTTTTTTAATTTCATCCCTGAAAAAGACAATAAATTTGTCGAAACGTTGGAAAAGATTTAAAAAAAAAGTGTACATTTTATTGACCGCTCCTCGAGATCTCCTTTACTTGTTTTGCTAACAATTTTTTCATCCACAAATTTTTGTGAGACATTGTTCTCAGCATTAAATAATATTAAGACAAACAAACGGAATCGGTTAACAAATGAAGTCAGTGGCGCTTGCTTGGCCTTGAAATGTACCAAGTATAAACCCGAAATAGAAGATTTAGCAGACAAACTTCAGCACCAAAAAAGTCATCAGAGACATTTTCCGCGGTAGCCTGCTTCATTTTGTAGTCATCGACCGGTTTCGGGCGTTCGCCCATCTTCAGGATGCGTTTTTCAGACAGTGTGACAACACCGACATGCACAGAGCAAACTTAGTTTTCACACTCAAGTTTGCTCTGTACAAGTCTTGTGTTGTCGCACTGTCTGAAAAACGCATCCTGAAGATGGACGAACGCCCGAAACCGGTCGATGACCACAAAATGAAGCAGGCTACCACGGAAAATGTCTCTGATGCTTTCCAGCTCTGCGGAACCAACCACCACACCAAAAAAGTCACCAATTTTTCATATATATTTATTTTCTAATTGTATAAATTTATATTGTTTTTCTGTTTTTGTTCAATTATATTTTATATATATATTACTTGATTTTCTATGTTAAGTGTCAATGAAATATGTAAGACAAGTCTCTAAATGTAAACTATTGGTTTCATAATTTTGGCTTTTGTATTTTAAATGGCATTAAACAAATAATTAACTTGATGAGTGACATGCTACGAGAATTATGTTTCAAAATTTTGGCACACCGAGCTGAAAAGGTTCGCCATCACTGCTTTAAGGTAAATCCACACCGGTAGACAAAATCATGCAACTGTCTATAGGACATTCGAGAATATTATCCATAGACTGTTGGGTATCAAGTTGCAAAACAATTTGTAGACTTAGTCACGCGTCCAAACCTATATACAGTTGTCTCGGGTTAGTATTGGAACCATTGTAATGACCCAGAGACATTGCTGCCTGTCGGTTGATAGTTTGCTTCGTTATTATTTTGAAAGTAAAAACCAGAAAAAGAAGACGTTGGTGGACCCCAGTTTTTATTACAGGGATAAAAATCTCTTGGATACATTGAGATTGGCATATGCCATGGAATTCTGGAATTTCATACGGTTGATGGGAGGGTCAAAAATCAATGGGGGTGGAGTGATTTTTGAAGATTTACTTCTGATGGTTGGGGGAAAAAATCGTCAAGTACCACACGAATTTCCGGGAAACCATTCCCAGTTTCTCTCATATTGGCCGTCACGCTCCGTTTCCTGGCGACTGGTAGGACTCAATCACCAGCCCAATGTAGTTTCTGTTTATAGGACACATCCAGACTATGAAATGTTGCGCAACAAATCGCAAGTTTTCCATTTGAAATGGGTGCTGTAGTGGAAGAAGAAATGCAAAAATAAATAGTTTTGGAAAATAGTTTTGTGAAAATTAGATCGTTCAAATAGTGTATTTAGTGATGGGGATAGAGTATACTACAATCTAGGTCACTGCTATTAGGAAAAAAAAAGGCACAACAACCCGTTAGGCCAACTCTTTTGTAAAAGAAAATCCCCCGCTAGAGAGGGCATTCCTTCAGGACAGTCTGCATTCTGCTTTCAAAGCCAGAACACTTGCTTCAGGAATCGTTCTCTCAAACTCTGTGCCTGTGATAGAGATTTGCATTTATTCTAGATAAACATCATTTTATTAGGATACAGTTGTGATATTGTAATGTGCTTAAATTTGCTTAGAGAATAATATATTTATTTTAAAAACAGTGGTGCTCTCTTGATTATTACTAATACTTCACTCTCTTAAACATGTATACTTACAAGCCCTTTTACTAAACCGCTCAAGCCACTACAAGCCACAACTGCACTACAAATACACTATCACCAATCACATTTCAGTGCCCTATAGACATGAGATTTTCGTCTATGGAGAGTTGCAGAACACTCAAATTGTTCCCGACTGTCTATCGACAATCGCAGAACTTTGTTCATAGACACAAGCTGCGCGATTTTATCTACCAGTGTGGACAAGGCATAAGAGAGATAAATGTTGCTGATTATGTTAATATTTATGACATTAAATAGTTTTTTTTTTATTATTATTAAGTAGGATAATATGTTTAAATAACTTCATATCACAGATACAACTAACTAAGCTGGTGTAGACTAATTTATTTTATTCGATTGCGTTAAAAAAAAAGAAGTAAAAATTAAAAAAAAAAAGAAAAAATACGAATGAGAAATACTTGCACATAACCAATTACAAAATCTAGAAACATACAATGTTGTCCCAGAAATAGGGCGAGAACTGTATTGAGTATTTAATAATGAAATACATAAAAATGTTGTACGTATTTATAATATATATATATATTTTATTTACGTATGTGTTTGTTAGTTGTAGTGCAAGCCACTGAAACAAGGTTATTGCACTGTGTCGACACTATAGCTTGTAGTACGTCTGAGGCGTGGCACCCCAATCACCGCGAAATGTCGAAACAGTATATATATATTTTTTTCTATCTATCTATCTCTCTCTTTCTCAATTTACATCTCTAGTTATTTCGATCTTACAGCCCACCCAATATGATCCTAAATAATCTTAAATATCCTTAATATATCCATATTGAAATATTATTCTGGATTAATATTTTAAATCAATTTCTAAAAATTTACCAAATATTAAAGGGTAATTTTTTGCATTTTTCTAAACATATGTTCTTCAAATTAGTAGGAAATATAACCAGTTTTATTAGGTTTTATACAAAAAAAGATAACCTTTGTTTTTCCGAATAGAATGCAGCATCATGATTTGCCAAAACAGGAAATCCTGAGTAAAACCTGAGTTTTTTTTGGGGGGGAAAAAATCATGTAAGATGTTTTGTTTTAGACAAGGTATTTTATTCAAGGAGTAGGTACAACAGGATCTCGCGCTATACCGTTGTAGAAGTTTCCTACTGGAAGTTCCTATCAGGAAATGTTTATAAATACTATCCTGCTTTCTTCCTATACTTCCTTTTTTTCCTGGAATAAAAAAAAAAAGGATTTCAATAGTAAGGTAATAGTAACATGGATCGACACCTAGAGCAATCACACTCGGGCCAAGGATTAGGGTTATCATTCAGACATTTGAATTTAATCGCACCCTGCTTGATGGAGAAAAGTACGGGTAGGGTTGAAAAAAGTCTCAAGCGGTCAATGATTGGGAGGGGTGCAGGATAGCTGTGCATGTGAAGCATGTTAAGGTTTTACTTGCTCTAATCGCGAGATCCAGAAGAAGGCTGACTGAGAATGGCTGTAAAATGAGAGTGAGAGAGGAAACAGAGAATGGTTGGCTGCACTAGATTATCGCCTTTTTGAGACCCGGACAGTAGATGATAGAAATGTCGCTAATAGTCTAATGTCTAATGTCTAATTTTTTTCAGTTGCTAATGATTTCCCTCAAAGTTTTTCTTTTATTTCTTAAATATTAATTTATATTTTTCTCACACAAGAAAAGTAATAAAAATAAAATTATTTTAACAAATCCAAAAGGACTCTTTGTGTGATATAAATGAAATAATAAAATATTACAAACTATAACATCATACAGTCATTTTCATAATATTGTTCTAATAATCCATAAAAACAGAACAAAATTTCTGTTATGTACAATCCGACTTTATAGGATGTTGTTTTTGACACTCTCAGGACTCTGTTTCAAAAAAGACACCAAAGATTTTATTTAAAATTGAAATGCAACATATACATATATTAGTTTTAGTTGAAACATTAAAAAAAAAAAAAAAAAAGGAGAAGTTTTTTGGGGGGATTCTATGCATAAGAATTTAATTTGATATAACAAGTTTTGTTGAGGACTAATCGCCACATTCGGGTGGTTCTAAAAACTTTTACTGAATACAAACTATAAATATATTTTGTTGTATTAAGGCTATTATTGTTTTCAAAAAGAAAATCGGTCAATGAAAATTGACCTGTTAATAATTGCACCAAGAGAGAGAGAGTCATATGTGATGGATGCAAGAAACTTAGGAATATATTAATTCATAAATTAGAAATATATTAATTCATAGAATATCTAGATATGTGACATTCCCTTGCAAAAGGACAAGCCAGGTATATGGAAACAGTTACTGGAAAAATTTAAGAACAATTATGGCATTGTACTACCCCTTCTCCTCACAGGGGAGGCACTAAACGGACAAAAGAGAAACATTCTTTGCAAGACAGACTTGTTCTAGAATTCAAGGAGGACGCTTCTGAGTTGTGTTATAACATTACAGTTTATTCCAGTTAATTTATAAGCATATTGTTGTGATAATCTAAAGTCTCTTAGATAATATAGCTATTTTAAAGGCAGTGAGATCTCTTGATTATTTCTTAATACTTCTATCCTTATCTCAACATCACAAGCCCTTTTTGTTACAACACCGCTCGTGCTACTACAAATACACATCATCACACCATTACATTACACATAGACTGCAACACAACAGATTTATTTTTAAAAAGTGCATACAATCAGGTCATTCCTCTTTTAATAAAAATCGATGTAGCTAATCAGTGAAAATTGATACCGTGAGGATCTTAACGCCTTAACCTCTTCGGGGTTTAGAATCCCTAAATGTTGATTTATATTAACTTTTTGCAAATTAGAATTGTTCTTAGAATCCTTCAAGACAGGGTGATGAGGCAGGAAAAAAAATATATACGATTCCACGAAATTTAAATCTGTTTCTTTATCATCACAAGAGAAAATTTTCTTTTTTAAACTTAATAGACGTGAGACGTGAAAGGGTTTTACCAAGATTTGACCTTCCTAATCTCTAAAATAAAAGAAGAAGATACTCGCACATCTGTTCAGATTTTTGTCAACGAAATTCTTCCGGGCTAATTCTTGCTAAAAAAAAAACTTCGTAATTGATCGTAATTGATATTAAGAAATTGATAATCTCTGAACCGCTCACCATTGAGTTGCGGCTTTCTATTTTCTCTTACTGCGATAAGAAGAGAAAGAACTGCTATCGTATCAAATTTTCAAGCTTTACGGAAACACATTTATGATCACCGAGTATCCGACACAAAGAACTCATGTTTCTTTTTTCAGTTTTCGTGATTTTCTCAAAAATGGCTCCAACGATTTTTTTTTAAACTATGTATGCTATCTACCCCCACATTTAATTACTTTTGTTTGAAATATTTGTCCAGGAACCCTGATTTTTTTGGGGGGGATCCTAGGGAGTTGCCTGGTTAAGCTTTTCTTTAAAATGCCACTTCAGCATAATATACGGTTCTTCCTCTTACATAGTATTAGGATACATCAAAAGCATTGCTAGAATTACAAATTTGAAGAAAAATCGATAATCCTAAACTTTGCAGAATAGATTTTTGAGTTGTTTTTTTTTTGCAATTTTTTTTTCGAAAACAGTTCAAACCATTTTCATTTAAGCCTGGAATACTCGCTGTACACATACAAAGGTTAACACTTTTATTTAACATTTTTCCGCCACAATTGATTTTCGAAGATTGTTTGAGTATCTTTGAATTGTTACAAGCATTGTTGAAATGGCTACAAGATATATGATAAACTATGATAATTGCTGTAAGATCAACAAATATATTACGCACCAATTTTATTTGTAAGTAATGCCAGCCGAACTAAAGTTTCAGTAAACATGGTAAGTTTTCTATCAATTAGAATTGTAATTAATAGTTGGAAGGAAAAGTGGTGTGAGCATTTCACACCAAATTTCTTTTTGGCCACAATGTACGGCGTTCGACCTAATAAGTGAAAGTGCTATGCCACGTATAATGAGGCATTGGCCATCAAAGGGTTAACTTTTTAATTGTCTGTATTTGGTGCTTTTTATTTACAACAACGCAACAATGTCAGTTTAATATATATATATAAAAATAAAAACTCTATAAAAGAAATGTTTTTGGTTATGTAATAATAGTTTTCACCTATTGGTTTGTTTCACTAGTGGTAACGCTCACGAAAGAGTTAAGGAAAGTGTGAAACTGAATTGTTATTATTAATTAGTTGTGTTCCTATGATTCCGTAATAGACTATGAAGAACGTAGTGCTTCTTCCGCGGCCACCAATTAATTTGCAAATCTATTTGTATTTATGTGTGCGCGTGCAAGTTTGTGGTGTGTGTGTTGGAAAGAATGATAGAATGAGAGAGAGATAGAGAGAGAATAAAAGCAAATAAAAAGAGACTTGAACCGGACAGAAGGCCAACTTTGCATCTTAACTAAACTCAACATGCCATACCTATAAATACATCAGTGTCCACCATCAGGGGAATGTACGTTTGTCTTTGTATGTGATGCGATACATACACACACACACTATCAGCCATTTCTACTGTGTACTTTAAGAGATCGCTTTCTCTTCAAATATGTCACCTTAGACGGTTAAATGTATTTGTGTGACTGTTAAATAAATGTGTTTGTATAAGTGTACGCACATTTGATCTTTCCTTTTTTAGTTTTCTTTTCTTTTGTATAATTTTTCTTAGTTGTGTTGCTTTATTCTTTAAAGGCCTCAGCTATAAAACATGGAGCTCCTTCTTAAAAGATATCACCTACATACATTAAAGACTAAATAGACTACAGGCAATGTACGTATTTACATAAGTTTTGCCTTGTCATTGAATTGTTTCGGGTTATGTCCTATATGCTTGAAAAATTAAAAACAACTTAACTGAAAGTTATTTTCATTTCAATTATGGTGAGGTACCCTTTAATTATATTAGTTTTATTATTTAACCACTAATTATGGTCATACAAGTGGATGAACTCAAAAATTGTATTAGCTACAATATCGTTTATTTATGTTCGCAATAGAAGATTTTGCCACAGTATAGTTATTTATCGTTAAACCGCATTTTTTTTTATTCACCCTTCACAGTTCGGAGGGGGGAGAATACGGCCAAAACACCTCCCCCTCTGCTTGGATCTAGCCTGGATTCGCTGATTCCAGCACTACATCAGGCTAGGCCTCTGCCCTATCCTCCTAGGAGTTCCTCTTTTCCTGCTCCTCCAGGTCCTGCTTCTGGAGAATAAGAATTCCCCTCACGTATCTCGCGGTGAGATTCCAGCTGGTCTCGCTGGAGAGCATGCAGAGCTTTGTTTTACATTTGTAGTAATTGTATGTAAGTTTTTAAGAAAATCGTTGAAATCTTTTTCAAGAAAATTGCGAAAAACTAAAAAAAATTAATTTTGCAAATTTCTTGTGGTTAATTTGTTTTGGTCAAAACGTTAATAGTCCGATCTCCTTCCTGTGCCAAAATACCACGTTGCCAAAGGCCGTTACCACGTTGAATTCGTCCAAAATATCAAATTTAAACCTTATGTAACTTTCACATACATAAATGCACAATTTTCACACACTACACAGAGTGAGTAGAGAGTGTCTGAAAACCACATTTTTTTGCACGGGGTGCTTGAAATGTTGAACCCTATTCTGGTGACAATTTATTTTTGAAAATCTGAAATGAATGCCGACTTCTTTATATAGTCGACATGTTTCATAATAATCGACCTAGAATTTCTTTTTCCTTCTCTCTTTACTGGTTATTGGCAAAAGAAAGCATTGTAATCGTGTAAAATTTTCGAAATCAGTTTTCTACCGGAAATACACGTTTTATGGTCCACGGAATTATCATGGGATCCGGCGGTAAGTTATTTGTTCAAAATTCCTCAACCGGATATATCACTTTACTGAACGAATTTTTCACTTATTTTGCAATTCTCTCGAAAATGGCTCTACAATTTTCTTTAAACTTTATATAAGTATTTGTAGATACAGATGGATCTACAAGATATGTTGATATTATAGCATTTGACCATGCGTATATTTTGGATCCGACCATCCGTTTTGAGAGTAACGATCCGGAACAGGGAGAGAAAATAGATGAGGAGAAAAGGGCCATTTACGAAAAATGTATTCCCTTTTATAAGAAGTTTAAGGATCAGTTCGGGAGTCAGGGAATACAAGGTGCATGGCTTGTGGTTTGATGCCAGAGGTGTGGTGCCTAAGACAACCTTGGACTTTTTCGACAAGGTAAATATATTACCCTTAAAGACATAGCTCCTTTAGTGGAGAATATTTTAGTTGACTCCCTAGGAATTTTTTCCCAGCATACTTATAGATAAACTTAATGTATATATTTAGACTTAATGCACTTTATGTCATCTATATTACGACATATTAGTTCTTTTATTTGACATTGGACATTAGGACATCCTTATATTTTAACTTTTTATGGCTAGATATTATCGCTTTTTGCTATGTCTACGGATTGATGAGTACGCTGTGTGTTGGAGTACCTCAATTTAATTGAGCAGCCCCACTTGATTCTGATTAGGTGTTCTCCTTACCTACATTAAGGTAGGTCTATGATGACTTTATTTGTAACGTTTTTTTTTTTCCGAAAGTTTCATATAACCAAGGTTTTGGAAATAGTTGAAGTTATACTTCCCTCTAAAGTGCAATTTTATTTTATTGTACGATTTTTTTTTTCATCTCTATAATATTAATTCAGATTTAAAAGTATTACCAAAATTTCGAGTTTCAAGAAAATCGGTTAATTAGAAGTGTGAACAGTTTTATCAGTATTCTGCGAGTTTCTAGAGTCGCCTTATATAGGTGTCATAGAGTTTCGTTAAACTTGCTATATACTAACTAGACATATGATTTTTTGTTTGGAACTTTTTTCTGAGAAAATTGTGTTTAGAGTAATACTATGGATTTAGGAAGCTTGAGGGGATTCCCCTGAAAGGAGTCAATTTTATAACAAAGAATTATTTACTTATTGCTCCAAAGATAGATTTCTTTATGGCAAGGGTGAGGAATGTACAAAATTGGGCAATTTAACAGTTAGCTTCTAAATAAAATATAACTTTTAAATAAATTTCAACTTAACTTCTAAATAAATACAAAAATACGCTTTGCAAAAAGCACAACTTGATGCAAAGCCATAGAACAAATTAAGAGATTTGCCTGCTCCTTAAATAAAATAAAAGCGCTCTATTAACAAATATATAAATACAACTAATTTACTCCAAATTTAAATTATAGAACAATCTTTCCATCGCCTCATCCTCCTCCTTTACACAAGAAGATGGCAGAAATCTGGAAAGATACTTCATTCTTACATCGCTAAATTTTATACAATGAAACAAGAAGTGATAAATGTTATCAGATTCCTTTAGCGGACATAAGGAGCATTGCTTGTTGGGCCAAAAATAATAACGTTTACGGTTCAAAAAAATTGATGGACATTTTTTATTAAATAGCCTTAACTGGGACATAACTCTGAGTTTATTGATATGACATGCATAATGAAGATATTCCTCACCAAACTTCAGACTGCTACACAAACGATAGTGTCTAACTATTGAAGCAAGAATTCAATACTAACTCAATGTCTCTACTAACCAGTCTCATTTCGAATGTTTTTATGAGCTCATTTCTATGATCATCAGAAGAAAATATTTAATCAAAACTATGTTTAAACAAACAAAAACATCATCAATTTTAAAACTATGGAAATAGCAGTAAGAAGTAGGTTCCCTCCAGATTTTTTTCCCCCTAATTTATTAACGGAAATGATTCATTCTGTACACCATAATAATTAATTAATCAATGTGCAAAACCTCCTTGTAAATTATGACACATTTGTTAAAAAAAAAAAATATATATATATATATAAAAAGTTACATTACTAATTAATGTTAGTATGTTATGGCGCGATTTTAAAATATAATTTATTCATTTCCTTTTTATTTAAAGAGGTGGCCTAATTTGGTTTTAAAAATCTTAATATTTGTTCCTGCGGCAAAAGGTTACATAGAATGATGATGCATAAATGCAGGCGATGATGATACACGCACAGATCATTTTTAAAAACAATTTTTTTTTTTTTACTCAGGGGACCTCAAAATGTGTATTTCCGGTTAAAACTCTAATTTCGAAAATCCGGCACTACTTCCTCTTACTATTATTATAAGAGAAAGTAAAAATAATTATTAGGTTGTTATTGAATTGGTAGTGACAGTAGTTTTATGAATAATACATTCTGGCAGACAGATTTATAGATTAAGTGAATGCAAAAAAATATATAATGAGTAATATAAACCTACTGGTAGAACAGGTGATCTTGTCACTTGATTACATTTATAAATATCTTATATATAATATATATATATAGTAAAAAATATTTAGTAATAGTGAACCCTGGTATGCCATGTGGGTCATATTAAGGAAAAAGGTCGACTGCGCCAACTTGTTCATATAGTTTATTTTAATATTTAAGGAGAAATATTAAATATATAAATTTTTAAAATATTTTCATATAGTTTAGCAATAGCACACCATATGGTCTCTGCTAATACTTTTATAGTATGTGTTATATTTACATTCTGATTGAATTTTACTTTTATTTAGTTACGGTGGTTTTAATCACTATATTTACGGTCTAAAGTTTTTTTTTCCTTTTATGAATAATTAAATACATAAATAATAGAATTTAGGGTAAAGTCTTTCATGGTATTGAAAAGTCTATAAAAGGAAACTTGAAACTATATTAGATGAGTGATATTAATTATAAGGCGATAGACTAATTATAAGCAAAACAAAATTAAATTGAAATTAAAAGAAAAAATTATTACATTTTTTTTCTTTAAACAACTTGTTTCAAATTCTACTTAAAAAAAAAAAGATTATCCATATTGATATCTGACGTCATATATGCCACAAATTCTGTATCCAATCAAACAATTCTTTGCCTCTATGCAGGCACTTAGATCTTAGTTAAATTAGTGCTTTGCAGAACCTACATCATCATATCTACGAATTTAATTAGCATCAATTACTTTAAAAGGAATCTCTTTGGCATAAAAAATAATTTGGCTCCATGGAGAATTCATGGTCCAGACAGTCGTTACTATCCAATTTGCCACCATGCTTTAATAGCCAGCCTCTGGAGCTTCTACAATACAGACTTATATGAGTCTAGGACATGGCCAAGTACAACAGTAGTGGAGAACTTATAAGAATAAGTACTTTATCTTTTAATAGAAGATAAAATTTCCCTCCCAAAAAACTAAAACTTTTACCCAATATTTTTGTTATTCCTCTAGTCGTATTAGAATTATATTAATTATAATAATTTAAAAACTTATGTTGTAGATATTTTTTTTTTACATAATTTATGATGAAAAAAATTAATTTTCTTAATGTTTAGTGTAAAGAAATGTTAAAATAATAATCAATTAACTAATCCAATTCGGAGTAAGTTTTTTATTTTATTTTTATTTATTAAGAAATTTACACCAGCACTATTGTGCCATAAGTAAATATGTATACAGAGACAAAAATGAAATCTGAGTGGAGAAACTACCCAGTGGTAGTACTCCTAATCAATAATTCACTCACTGCCACTAGCACTGGCACTAGAGAGAATGTCTCGAGGCCACTGGCGTTTAAGCCGTCTAGGAGGGTATCTGGTAGGGTACGGGATGAAAGGTGACGGGCTAGAGGGTTAGGATGTGAAGATAGGGTACTGTGAAATTTTTTATATCTGAGTTTTATTACTTCTGGTAGGAAAGGGATATTAAGGTCCGTTATGGATTGTTCGATTGGAGACATAAAAAGGAGCGTTGACTATTGTCCGCAGGATTTTGGATTGTAAGGATTGGATACGATGGAGGTTGGAACGCTTGGTTGAACCCCATAATTCGGAGTAAGTAGATTTAAAATTAAACCTAACTAATAAAAATTTCGTTTGTTAAAATTGAATTGATTTGTTTATTAAATATTTATTATACACAAATACCAAACATGATGCATCAGTAAAAGTAAATTTAGATATGAGCAAAATATTGTGTCTGGCTGCTAAATAAGTTACGGGTTGTCATTCCAGCTCGAGCGGCATAGATTGGAAAGATGTCTAATGTACATCTCAGCTAATGACCAAAGCTGTCGATGCGCCAAAAAAAATAAATATCTAAGTCCATTTAATGGAATCGATTAACTTACATATTTGTACAAATAATGGGAGAAATATTTTAAAACATTTTTATTACATTCATATTTAATAGCTAAGTGGTTAGCGTACTGGACTCCCACGCAGAGGACCCAGGTTCGTGTCCAGCTGTGCTGCCCTTAGATTTTTTTCTTCCTAGGAGCCTCTACAGCTTCACTGTCCGGTGATGGACAGTGTTGTCTGTAACGAGAGAACACTGTCCGGAGGCCGGCAGTGCACTGAGAATGCTCCAGACGCCAATGACCATAGATGTTGAGGCGCATTCATATTTCCCGTACTACACTCGGTTCATCATTATATAGAAAATATCTTTTATCAATATAATATTGGTTTCTATCCATTTATCGTATTAATTTTCCATTAATATGAAACTTTGTTGCAAATATTTCGAAATTGAAATTGATTATTAAAGATTAGTGGCTTTAAAGAGTTTTACATATATCAAAAATAATGCAGCTTCAACAAATAAAATGATATAGTTAAAATGAATCCAATATATATTTTTTTTTTTTGCCGTCTGATAAGAATTTTATATTTACTTCAGAAACCACGTAATATCCACCGCCATAATTAATAAATAATATGGATTAAATTAATTTGCAATTATCTTATTATTATTATTAAACTATGTGATTATGAAATATTCTTGTGAATCAAAATGTGCTCTTTTTTTCCTTTTTAATTTTATTTTTTGTTATTAATTTTGTTAAGCGTATGAGGAAATGACCTACTAAGTTAAATAAGCGAAGTAAAATGTACAAGAAAGATTATATTCGGTAATAAATGATAGCTGGTGGAGAAAAAATGCTCTATTTAATTTAATAACGTTTGAAAATTAATTTACTTATTAACGTAATTATAGGAGACAATCCTACTATATATATATTTATATATTTATTTTATTATCATAATCAAAAAATTAAATTTATATTAATTATTTTTAAGTAGGTATACATAGTCCACAAGTTGTGTATGAATTTAGAATATATTAAATTATCGTTTACACATTATTACATCTTATTTCTTTAAATTGCACAGCCACAATTACTAAAGTATCCAGGGCAATGTAGAATCATAATGGTCATAGATTTTAATAAATTAAAGAAATCTGGTGTGAAACATTCACCAACTTTCTCTTACTCTAGTTTCAAAATTGTAATTGACAAATTTTATAGTTTTTGTACCGAATTTGATGAAATTCCTTGGAATTCGTTGAAAGCTGAAAAAAATGTTCAATAAAAGCGCACTTGCGGTTTACTAATTTTCTTGAAACTCGGAATTTTGGCCATCTATTTATTTCTAATTAATTTTGTTTTGATGGTAGAATTGTATAATCAATTATGATGCTACTTCGGAGAAAAACATAACCCCTCGCCACCCCCCAAAAGGCCTCTTAAATAACTTCACCAGTAGAAATGTTTCAAATAAAAGTTGTAGCTCTTTATATGTGTAGTTCACATTCCTAGTTTAAAGAAAATCGTTGTAACCGTTTTCGAGAAAATACCAGAAAACTGAAAAATACATTTCAGTAAAAACGCACTTCCGGTCATTCGATTTTTTTTGCACACTCGGAATTTCAATAATATTTTTAATTCTAATTAATATTATTTAGATGACAGTACTATATAATAAACTGAAATAGCACTTTAGAAGAAAATCTAACCCCACCCCTCCCCCAAAAGTGCCCTTAAAGGATTTTCCCGAAGAAATGTTTCAAATAAAGATATTCGTAAGTGTAGTTGATTTAATAAGTTTAAAGAAAATCGTTGTAGCCAGTTTTGAGAAAATTGCAAACAAGTGAAAAAAAAAAAAAAACATTCAGTAGTGGTACTTCCGGTTCAGGAATTTCGACAGATGACCAACCGTTCGATCCTATGGTGATTACCAAACGGAATATCAAGTTTGAACTTTCTGCGATTTTTCGTTTTTAAGTTATGCTGTTCACATACATACACACACACACACACACACACCACCCATTTGCTAAAAAGCATTTTTTGGACACAGGAGACTTAAAAACAGATATTTCGTGAAAACTCGATATCGAATTCGGCACAATTACAATAAAAAGTAAAGTAAAGTATGCCTATTTTTCAGGCGGGCTTTAACGTCCAACTACCAAATTAGGTGTCGTGGACGGGTGGAAGTAGTAACTACTTTATTATTAACATTTTTTAAAACATATATAAAATTTAGCAGTTATACGCTGGACTCGAACTGGGGTCCTCCCACTTACAAGTCCATGCTCATAACCGCTACACTAACACCCGCCCCCACAATTACAATACTTCTTCTTACTAGGAGTAAGAGCAAGTAATAAATAAAAAATAATATCATATTATGAAAGGTTCATTAGATGTTAAGATAAAATTTGAGTCAATATGGTTGGAACGAACACTCATAAGCTAAATTCAACAATAATTGGTAACCATAATCCATGTTTTATGACTAAACTTTAATCACATCTTCAGTTTTAGAGCATGTATGTTCTAAAAAGAAGCTTTTCTCGCCAATCGGCCAGTCCTTGTTTCATTTTAAAACAGGGATTTTTTAAATTTATTTATCCATTTTTAAACGGTAGTTTATATAGTTCGTACCGAAAGGAGAGAAAGCCACATAACAGTGACATTAATAGTAAGCATCCCACTTGTTCAAGATGTGACAAAACAGTAAACCAGCTTACCCCAGCTCAAACCAAGCACAAAAATATATAGCTGACAAAATTATTCTAATACATTAATTTTGGAACTTTTTCCACAGAAATGTTAATGTAGAAAACACATCCCCTCCATACTTCTCAACAGGTTATTTTAAATAATCTACTTCCAAATATGATAAATCCTTTTATATGATGTAAATATAATAAATAAATAAAAATGCGTTATTCTTGCTCTTCGTATGTCAAAGCCCATAAAGGGGAATGGTCGACTTGCTTCAATTGACACTTGCAACCCTCATGATTTTATAACTGTACTTTAATTACCAAATCAATTTTATAATGGTTTGCACCAAAAACAATCGGCCGATTATAAAAGAAGCAGACTGTTACAGAACAGCCCTGTTGCAGCATCTTGTTTTTCCTTAATCAATTTTTAAGAAGATAGAAATTGAAAAAATTTATTTCCCACTATCAGCAACAAGAGGTGCTACTAAATGATCCCAGTGTTATCTAACAAATAAAATAAAAATTGCCTGTAAAAAATATAGGTTTTTAGACGACATTATCTTAATTTTCGGTGATAACCTAGGTAACAGCTCTCTGTGATGGATGCAAGAAATATAAAAATATATTTAATTTGAAAAAATCAGAATTATGAAGAACATGTGGCATTCCCTTGCAAAAGGACATTTCAGGTAGAAGACCACTATTGTCTGTTAGAGTTCATGAACTTGATAGCATTGTCTACCCCTTCTTCTCACATGGGAAGATTTGAAATAACAATTAGAAGATATTCCTTCAAGCACAGTTTGTTGTAGACACTGAAGCAGAACACTTAGGAATCAGTGCCAGATATAAGTTAAAACATAAGAGCTTTGCATTAAATCTAAATAAATAATTAATTTCATAAACATAATAGTTGTGATATTGGAAAATATTTAAATATCTTTAAAGATAATATATATAATTTAATCTACCAGTTTTTTCATGATTATTTCTTATTACTTCTCTCTTGAACATATATACTTACAAGCCCCTTTACTAAACCGCTCATGCTACACCAACTACTACTACAAACACACAACAACATCATCTCTCACTAAAGTAAAGTAATTCTCTACTATTCCAGGACAGATTTACCGACATCTACAGATCAGGAGTCTTGTCATACTATATATGTTCGCATAGATTACAACCGTACATTTCCAAGAACACTACTGGGGAATCTTCTCAATAATACACTATTCTTTAACAATGTTAGGCCTCTGCCTCTAGCTGTGGGTTCGATACTCAAGTGGGATGCAAAATTTATGCCAACAAATTCCAAATATGGTGGATCTTTGGTGCTGAATTTAAATCGGAGGTATCTCTATCCGAGAACTGTAAACGTCTGTTGGCCTATGCAGTTTGCATCTTCTGCTGGGATGACGTAGAATAGTATAGAATATAATCCACATCTCTAACATCACATTCTAGTTACTATTGAGCTCACATAAGTTACTATAGCCCACGGTGGACTTGTACAATTTTTGTCTTTAGAGTTTACTATTTCCATAAACACAAAGCGAACTGATAATTGTGATGGAACTTGTATTTATGCATAGAGAAGCTTCAGGTAAAATATTAACATTTATTTTAGACGCCAAAGTTTATCTGTATATCATCCAGGAGGTGAATAGTAGTAATACACTAATAATATCTCCCACGTTACTGTTGTGTTTGGTAAAAATAAATTTCTTTATTGAGAAATGTATTAATTTTTTTTTTTTCTTTTTTTCTGACGTTATTTGAGTGGTAAAGAAACTTTGAGCTATTATATACACAAAATATACTTGACATTTGGATGTTATACCAAAAGCAAGCTGGCCTTCATAATTATAGACCTTGGTTTGAATACATTTTGAGAAGGGTAAAGTTTTAAGTTTGTTTGTATTTAAAAATAAAAATAACAATTAAATAAATCCAAATATACATTAAACTAGTAGGTTATGCAAATTTGGTGTTGCACTCTTAAAAGTAATTAAATGAATAATTCTTATATTTTATTTAAGTAGTTTCATTAAATCCAATATTTAAAATTCCATTTCAATAAATTTAAAGTTTCTTTAAAAACGATTACTTTTAAGTTGAATTGAAAATAAGAAAAGTCAGAGAACTGCTATAATGAATTTAAAAAAATTAAAAACCGCTTTTTTAAATAAAACTCGTGCGGAATATATCAAAATTACTATTACATTAAAATTTGGCCGCTCTTTAATTTAGTTATCTAATGTGAAACAGAAATTTATATATATATATCTCACCAGATGCTGTTACCCATAAAATATATAATTTATGATTAACTTTGATATGCAATTACAATTTACAAAACCATCTCTTATATATTTATATATACATATATATACAAAAAGGGTGAGTTTGGCATCCGCTCTATGAAGCAACATTAACAGATATGTAACTAATTTTTTTATTTTTTATTATTTGGTAATTATTTTAATATTATACACTTGTATAATAATTAATAAATTATAAAGAAGAAGGCCTATTTTTTATTTTTCATATAATTACTAGAATTATTATGTAAATAGGTTTTTTTTTGAAATTAGGAAGTTTGTTAGTAATGTTTGTGTCTCCACAGAATGTTTACCACTTCAGTTATAATTTACCAATTTACTTCAGTTGGTACATAAAGAACTCTGAGTCTTGTCAGATTCTAGGAAACTTTAATTTTTGGAAAACTATTTGGAAAACAAGAACAAATACCCATACAACAAACGTTAGATTTCCTAATAAGCAGTTTTTCGTGGCGCTGTTTTAAAAAATGTCTGCAACATTTGGCCTATTATTTTGCATATGGACCTAGAATGATTTGAATAATATTGGTCCTGCTCACACAGAAATAATAATTCACACATCAATTTACGTAGACGAATTATTTTCAATAACGAGATTCAGCAATCTGGAATTGTTTGTCTCAAAGTTATTATATAAATTTATATCAACAGTGTCATCGCGTTGTAGACATCATTGCGACCTCTATGAGAACAAGAAGAAGTGTTAGTGTTTTCTGGGGTGTTCCTCGACGTGAAGCAAACCTAGGAATGAGTATGTTACCTTGGATAAGCTTTGCAAGCTTAAGGACATGGTTCCTACATTATTTAAAATCCTACTTGACTAACAGATATTTTCGAGTGCAAATCGTAAATCCTTCTCCCCAAGGCAGCATTCTCTATCCTTTATGCAGTATACACTGCAGATATCCCAACGAATACCAACACTATCCTCCTTATCTACGCTAATGGCACAACTGTCTTGTCCAGGAATTATCATTCGGTAATTGCTTGTAGAAACCTATAGACCATCTTAATTCCAAAGAAAAATGGTTCAAAAAGTGGGGCATCAAACACAATTAGACTAAATCCCCAAACATCACCGTTACTCTTCGTCGTATTATTCCTCCTCCAGTCTACTACAACCTAATTCCTTCATCAATAGTCACGTAGACCGCTATCCTAGGCTTTACATGGATAAAAGACTTACCTTGAATCCTCATACATGACTTAAAATGACAGAACTCAACAGACATTTCCGACTACTTAAATGATTACTAGATAACAAATCTAAACTCTCCCTGGATAGCAAAAGACTTAATTTACATTACTATATTGGGTTCAAGCAAACAGTCCACACACAAGAATGCATCCTTCCAATCCGAAATTCTCCGCTTCATAGTTAACGCTTCTCTCTTCTACGTTTCCAATCAAACTATTAATACAAATCTTAATATTCTTTTCGTCTCCCTAGTTGCTCAAAACCGCTATAGAAAATTCCATCTCAAACTAGACATACATCCCAAATCCATTAGTAAGCAACTATCTTAGAGTGACTAAGTGGAGGTGTAGTGTAATGGTATGTTACCGCTGGCAAACTTCTCCACTCTGACTATTTTGTGGTATTATTTATAGTGCTTTTGCGCTGATGATAGCAAATAAATAAATAAACTCTATATCTTTCAATTTAATGATCTCAAATGATAAAGAAATTAATCACTTGATTATCATAAGTAAAACAAAGAATATTAAGAAATTATTATTTAGGCGTGCCTTAACAGCGGCCGATCATAAGGCACCGCCTACAAGCTGAATGACGTGACTTGGGACGTGAAATGACTTGGGCCTCTTACAAGTTCTAGCCATAGCTCAGAGGGATCAATCTAAAGACCACATCTTACGATATTGGAAGGAAAAGTTAAGGAGAGAGTAGGGGAAGTTGAGCTTAGCATATAAGGCCAACTACTCTCCCTCTCCCTCTCATTGAAAACGCATTCAACGAACAAGATTCAACAAACATCACTCACCGTCGCTCTGCCAGTTAGTCTGGCACTCTCTCTATTCACTTCTCTAAGTTATATAGTGTAAACTCCTTGCCGATCATTCATGTGTGATATACTCAGTGCCTAATTTATCTATAACTTAATTTCTCTCTGTCCAACTCTCAAATACATCCACCACATGAAAAATGGATTAAATAATAAAAATGTCTTTTTTAAATGTAATGTAAATTTAGATGTACTCACAGATATTTTCTAACAAGCTAAGTAAAAATATTCAATGTTCCGTTTTGTAATTTGAATACTCTCTTATATTAAATTGCCAACATTATTATTCGTGTAAATATTGCTGTTAGCAGTGTTTAACACGTAGTGAAAGTACTATTAATATAATACTGTAATCATTATAAATAGTTAACACATTTAGACATAATTACTATTTTAATATGCTATAAGTTTTAAACATTTCTTTTTAAGCGTAGTAGTATAAGCTTCTGAATAATGAGAATATATAAACTGGTTATATTCATTCATTCAAACAGAACCAGAAATTTATGAATATAATTAAGTATGGCTGAATTAAAAAAAAAAATTATATCTAATAATCACAAAGAATATAGATTCAAAAATACTACAAAATTACAAACAAATTGGGGAGAAAGTTAGTTATCAATTTCCGGAATTACTTATGTAACGATTTCCAATCAGTTAAATATTCATAAATGATAAGAAACTAGAAGTTAAAGTATTTATTGTCATATTGATAATTAATAATGCCCGTGTACTGCTTTATATATTATATATTTAATATAGGCTATATTAGAAGAGAAATATTTCATACAATTATCCTATTTATGATGATGAAATAATAATAAAAATAATAAATTATTTTTAAATTTATTTAAATTATAATGCATTTGTTATCAGATATGGCAAACAATGTATAACTATAACCTAATAAATTACCTAAATTACAAACAATGGAACATATGTTTGATTATTTTTTTCTTTAATTTCTCATGGATGAATCATCGAATATTCAACGATTAATCTTTGTTACAACTTCATAATAAATTTTGCATATATTAAACTAACTGCTTCAAAACTATTTTTACTCTGACTTATATTAATCTTTATTCCCTAATAAATATATGTGTTGGAATGTTGGACAAAATTTGTTGGGTGTATACTCATGTGCCTTTCCATAGGCGATTTGCTCTTTGCTTCGATTTGGAAAGAACAGCTGTAACACTGTTAAAGATCATGCAATTTCTCCGAGTCTCCGAGATATGCTACAGATTCAAGATTTATTGTTCATAATTATGCTGGCTGTTTAAATATTTATAGTGTTGAATTATAGTTTTTAAATTTTATTGTTGATTGTAACATCAATCAATCAACAAGCCAACAAGTGTAGTGTGTATTATAGAAACATTGCGTTCAAGTGAACTTTCTCATTCGAACTTGGTAAATTTACTCTGACGATGGATGAAAATCGAAAACCGGTCAGGAATAAAAGAAATTTGCATGTTATGACGGATAAGGTTTCAGATGTTATCCAGCATTGCGGACCCATCCACATATAAAACTATTGCTCAGCTTTAAGTCCATTCAAGCCATACTTTTTATTTTCTCTTATTTTTTGTTTAAATATTAATATACTTAACCATGGGCATCTCACAGAAATGTTGAATATAATGAGATCCAAAGTAAATTTTAGGAGTAGTTTTGGTAGGTGGTTATTAAGCACGGAGTTACAAATATGGGAGGTAGCCATTTCGGCTCCCACTTAAAACTATTAAATTTATATTCTTCAGAAAAAAGGTTAATAGCAAAGTTAAATGAAGCACATGCTTCTTCTGCTTCGTCAACGAATTTGGTAATTGGACGTAAAAAAAATATAGACATTACTTTACATTTTACTTCATTCTATAGTAAATTTGAGGTGCGTCAACTAATACGGCCATTAGCGCCAGGAGCCTTCTAAGAATCCATTGCCGACCTCTGGACATTGTTCTCTCGTTACACACAACAAACAACACTGTCCATCACCGAACAGTGAGCTGTAGATGCATCTAGGAAGAAAAAAATCTAAGGGGTAGCATTGAACCCAGGAGCTCCGCGTGAGAGTTCAACGCACTACCATTGAGCTAGTCCCTTCCCTATTTGAGATTCCCAAAAAATTGTAAGCGAGCAAAGATGAATGTTTGAGAACTCGTTATCCACAAGTATTGTGCAAGTTAATTTTATACAATTACAATGAATTGGTTGAACTAATCAACCAATAGCTTATCCTTTTAGAAACAGAAAACCATATTTCTATTACAATATAACTGGCCTATTAAAAAGATACTAAAGACTCTTACAAACAAGAACAATTCACTGTTTTCGATGCTTCTTTCTTTTACCTCTCTCACTCTCTCTCTCTCTCTCTCTCTCTCTTAATAACGAAAGGAAAAGTAAAACTTTAATCACGTTTCTCTTTAAGAGGATAATTGGACGTCAAGGACACAGCCGTAAAATGTTTGGCAAGTGTGTCAAAAGTTGTTTATCATTGCTTACTTTGTGTTTGTATAACATGCTTCAATAAAAATGAGGTTGTTGGCAATACTGTCGTCAGTAGAAGATATACACGATGGATAGTTATTTATGTGTAACTTATTTCTTTCTTTCCTTCGTTTAACTTCGCGTTCATTGCGTTCAATGTACTGCCCATTCTAACGTAATGTTTATTCAGCAATATTTTGTATGATATAAGCTAATTCTATATTGTATTTTTATAAGATTTTTGTTGAATTTTTTTTCTTTTTTTTTTTTTGAAAAGCACACTATATTGTCGTAAATAAGAAAAAAAATTTTTTTTTTAAATCTGGTGTGAACCATTCATGCGACTTTCTTTTACTGCAATTATTACAATTTTAACTGGAAGTTAACTTTAAATATGGAATTTTTACTAAACTTATATCCTCTCTTTAACTATATAGGTACAGCTAGGACAAGTTGCTTTTAGGATCTGGTAGCTGTATCAGGTTATATTGCAGCCTTTATTTCAGCACTACTATCATGCCTATAAGTGTTGGATTATGCAATTTAAAGATAAATCTAAACGCTTAGATCTATCGGAATATATCCACAAGCCATTTTCCCCTGAAAAATGTTTCAGATAAATTTTATTATTGCAGATATCATTCAGAATTAATGTTTGCCAACTCCAGTTCTGGTCTCCCAGCTCCTTAACATACATAGAATCTATAGAAAGAGTTCAAAAGAAATTCCTACGTTTCCTATCATTCAGATTATCTATTCCAAATGACTACATACAGCTATCTAAAAGATTTAACCTAGTTTCTTGTCATCAGCGTAGACTGTTAAATGACGGACTACTTATATTTGATATTTTGAATGGACTAATAGATAGCTGTGAATTGGTTAACAACATTAGTTTCAACGTTCCAAACAAGTGCACCAGAAGAATTCACCTTTTCAATGTAAAGTTTTATAAAAGAAAATATACATTTAATTCATCCATCCCAAGATATCTTAGATTGGTAAATAAGTTGCAAGAGGAGATTGACATATTAAATATGTCTAGATATCAATATAAAAAACAAAGTTGCTTCTTTACTAATAAATATGGACGGAGCAATGAATTATTAACCTAACCATTTTAATTTCAAATTTGTTTATTTCTTTTGTATAGTTCAAATATTGCTATTTTCATAGGATCATCTTTATTAAAATATAATAATTATCTTTTTTGTCTTAAAAATTAATATTATCATTAATCATATTTTATTTGTGAAAATAATTGCTATAATCTTCAGTATTATTATACATACAATGGAATTATTACAATTGAATTATTCCACTTGCTAAAGACTGGGATTCAGGTGGACGTGGTAATAAGAATAAGCTTCTAATTTTTCTTTTGAACTGTACATTTATTTCCGTCACTACGTAAATTACAGTGATAACCCGATTCCTGGTCTTCAGCGGGCAACGTTGTTGTTTAACGGCTAGTAATGGCCTGGATAGTGATGTAGATCACTTGCAAATCCTAGGTACTGGCGACTGAAGCTATGGATGCGACAACAAGCCCCACGATCCAGATTCTAATCAATGGAGGACCAGCTCTAAACAAAGAATAGAGCAATGTTAAAATACACCTTTATGAATCATACAAAAAAAATAATGTATATAAACTGCCACAATGTTTTGTAATAAGTTGAACGATTCCAATTAAGGATCATATGATAAAGCTATACACCCTTGAGATAGGTACTGGCAGAAGTTAATGTAGCACATGCAAAAAGAGTTTAGTTAACCAAAAGAAATACCTGGATGTGAAGATTCCCAGGACACGAGAAGTGAGATAAAAGTGCTATATCTGACTGGCCAAACTGTTGAGTAAGGCTGTGTTATTCAGCTATTAAATTCAACTGGTACTTAGTTCCTTAAATAAGTTAACATAAAAGATTAAATAATGAATCACACTACGCTTGAAGTTGTCAGTGAAGCAAATTGGAACGTTACAATTGAGTTGATGATTACAGTAATGTATGCAATATTGTAAAATGCTTCTTTAAGGTTGCCAAGTTCTCAGCTAGTGAAGCAAGAATGTTAAAGTAGATATTGGCAATAATAATAATAATTAGAGGAAATTGGGATGGGAAGGGCCAAATAACTGTTCTTACATACCACCTTGGCGCCCCAACCTGATAAAGAATTAGTTGCGATGTTGCAATAACTCCTCTTGAAAGTGTTTGTGACGAGATGTCTTTAATAAAATTAGATTCAGTTGTAAGAATTAGCTGCTTGGAGCTACAATAAAGTTGAGTTCCGGTGGTATTCAAGATGGCGTCAGTGGCCAGGAGCAACTAATACTGTTATGATAATTGAAACAGAACTAAATTTCACAGGGGTGGACCCCTGGTAGTAATGCGCGGCTTACTAGATCACACATCTTAGACAACATAATCCTTTTTTTATGCAGTATTGTGCAAAGCACTAATTGTAATGTAGTGTAAAACAAATAAAAAATAGCATGAATTCTCATATAAATAGAATAGTAAAAAATACGACTGTATCCACCGTGTGACCAGTCAGATTTCAAATACAGTAAGGGGCTCCCACCATTAATTGTCCCCTCTATTATTGATTCGGGGTGGAAGATAATACATCTCCAAATAATTGTAATAATAAATAATACTTTAAAACTTGTAATCTAGTGTCATATTGTAGGTTATGTTTTTATCTAATGTAAAAAAAGTATTTGTTCCGTACGTATAATAAAAAAAAAAAAAAAATTACAAAACAGACAGAAATATATTTTGTAAAGCCACACTTAAGCTTACAAAAAAAGATTCGCTGCTAATTTGGAATTATTAGATGGTAGAACCATAGATCGTACTTAAGTGGCACTTTAGAGGACCACTTCATTTTTCCCTTCCTAGAAAAATATTTCAGATAAAAGTAGTAGATATTTTTTGTGTGTAGATAGTATACAAAGTTTGAAGAAAATTGTTGCAAACAATTTCGAGAAAAACGCGAAAAACTGAAAGAAATAAATTAATAAAATTGCACTTTTGATTGTTGTATTTTGTCCGAAACTTTTGTGTCAAATGCAACAGCGGTAGACCTGAGGAATATCAAATATGAAGTTTGTCTTCCCTTGATCTTTTTTCCTATCTGAGATGTTTTTATTCTAACGCATACACACACACACACACACACACACACACACACACAAAACAGAGAGCCATATATGCACAAACAACAGAGACCATACACGTACACACAAACACACACACACACACACATACCATTCGTTAAAATATTTGTTTCGTCCTGAAGGAACACTTCAAAACATGCATTTCCGCTATAAATACAATTTAAAAAATTTGACGAATTATGGAAAGTAAAAACAAAAACAAAAAAGTACCCGTTTTCTCTGCATTTAAAATTGCAAACATCCGAGTACCAACAACGTAGCGTAATTGGATTGTTGATACCTGTTGGTATTCGGATTGAATCCGAAAGCAATTAAACATTCCATTGCTAAGTTCAGCAACATAAAAAAAACAAAAACATGAACAGAAGGACATAATATTTTACTTTCTTTTACCAGTCCATGAAGATACATGCATGAAGTATGGTGCTAGAATTCCAAATTACTGTAGGAGGAAATATTGTGATCGTATAGAAATTTCGAAATTGAGTTCAACGGAATTATTTCATTTTGAGGTTCCTTCGGTACAAAAAAAAAAATATTTTTACCGAATATTCTTTAACCAAAATAACTCAAAAACAAATGAATTGCAGGACGCTCAAACGTGATATTCCGTACCGGTAGGTACCATTGACAATACCGCATGTAACAATAAGACTTTTGTCAAAATTCATCCACGGAATGTGTGTGACTTTACTTAAAGTATTTTTATTCAGTTTCCCCGTTTTTTTTTTCTCGGACGTGACTATGATTTTCTTTAAACTTCATATCTACTACACACATACACTTATATATACTTTTTTTTGAAGCATTTATTCCAGAAAAATTGTATTTTTGAGCGTTCTATGGGGGAGAAGTAACGTTAAGCTTTCCTCTAACGTTTCAATTCAGCAACAGTGACCTTAATCGCATGAAAGTATGTTAAATTTATCAACAGAATTCCAAATTTGAAGAAAATTCGGATAACTGTAAAAGTACGACTTTAGTGAATACTGTTTTAGTTTTTTATTGGGGGGGGGGGGGATTTTTTTCCATAACGCTACAATTTGTTTTTTATTTTTTTAATTTATTCATTTATTTATTGTAAATGCATGTTTCATGCAGAATAGCATATTACATGCAGTACAAAAATGTTATGATTTATTTACTTTTTTTTGTTTCTTTCTTCGGATATTGTCACCAACTGCCTAACCTCCATTTATTTATTTATTTATTTATTAAGCCTTAATGTATTACAGAAATACAATAAAAGCATGTCAATTAAAATTCTAGCTGTGATGTACAAAGAAACTCAGTTAACTTTAAATAAACTTTGTTCTTTATAATTAATGTAATGTACATATAGCCGTGGATACTTAGTCTGTACAAAATTCTGTAACCTTCCACTTGTGTTCTAAATATTCAGTAATACTGTAGAAAGTTTTCTCTATCAGAAATCTTCTTACTACTTTTCTGAACTGTTTTTCTTCAATTTCTTGAATTTCATGCGGCAAGTTATTATATATTTTCCGAGACATTATAGTTGGAGACAAATCAGATTTTTTCAGTCTTTTAGCTGGAATGTGTAAGTTGTTTTTGCTTCTTATGCCATATTGATGGAAATCACTTCTGAAAACATTATTAGTATTATCTTTTATAGCCAATAAATTAGTGATAATAAACAAAGATGTCAAAGTTAGAAGAGAATGCTCTTTAAACAATGCTTTACAGCTATCTCTATTATTTTGTCTAAACATGGTTCTTATTGCTTTTTTTGTAGCTTAAAGACTAGATTACTATCAGAAGCTGCTCCCCATAGCATTATACCATAGCTCATTTTAGAATAAAACAACCCGTAATAGGCAGTTTTCAAAACCTCTACTGATCCTTCATCTCTCAGCTTTCTGAGCATGTATACTATTTGTGCTAATTTACCGCACAAATTCTGCAAGTGATGCCTCCATGTTAGAGTCGAATCCAGCGTTATTCCGAGGAACTTCACTGGTAAGTCCTCATCTTTCATTGCTAAACTAAATACTTTTTTTTATAGTTTTTTCTTCATTAAAATGAGCTCATTTGCGCTTAACCATTCCTTCAAATTTCGCAGATCATTAGTTTGTTCCGGTCTGTTACTGGTGATTTATTCAAAAATCTAGACAATTTATGTACTGTATATAACGGGTATGAGAGACGGGTGTTGGTGTAGTGGTTATGAGCATGGACTTGTAAGTGGGAGGACCCCAGTTCGAGTCCAGCGTATAACTGCTAAATTTTATATTTGTTTAAAAAAATGTTAACAGTAAAGTAGGTGCTTCCGCCCCCGTCCGCGACACCTAATTTGGTAGTTGGACGTTAAGACCGCCTGAAAAAATAGGCATTACTTTACTTAATGGGTATGAGAAGGAGAGTATTGGTTTGGAGTGATAAATAAACTGGAAATAAATGCTGAACACTGTATAATCAGAAAGTTAACACAAACTACTAGGACTTTACAAGAGTATAGAAAATGGTAGCGAGAGATTTAGAGTGAGTGAAGAGAAAGGAAGTAGTTGATTGCTGATGCGTTGTAACTGGTGTATAAACTGTTGAAAGACTGTCTACTGTAGGGCTTGCGCAGCTATAAATTAAACAGGCCTCTCACTCTAGTCTGGCCTAAGTAGCGAGTGAGAGTCTCGATTTTGTCTCTCTCTCTCTCTCTCTCTCTGCTTTGGATCCCTCTCATCGGATCCTATTACATATAGGAAATGTTGTTTGTAAGTTAGTCATCAATTTCGTTTCATGTTCTGGCTAAGTTCCACCCAGTTAGTGTGTGCAGTAATTTCGATTAGTTTTTAGTCTTTTTTGTTTCAAATACTGGACAGCTACAGTCTGGTCAAAAGTTTTATGCAGTCTGTAAGTGAAAAGAATATTTATCATTGTCTTGTATGTTGAACTTATTTCTTATGTTCATCCGTCTTCATCAAGATTTGGGTTAGCTTGAGGTTAGCACCCAATCATATGGGTATGATTTTGACATGTTATAATATATTAGTTATGTATTGATATGGGGCTGTATTATTTGTTATACTTAAGCCTTTCTCTGTCCCATTATTCTATTGTTATTTGTCTATGCGATACATTTTTATCCCAAGATGGTTCTTTAAATTGATATTATTCGCCCAGAACTTTTTTATTTAAGACATTTTCCGGAAAAAAGATTTTGGAGGGTTCTGGGAAATCTGTGACGTTCAATTTCAAATATTATATAGGTTTGTTCCATGTAATTGACGCTCTCTTCGGGGCTTGAGCATAATCACTTCAGCTATTATCTGCCTTGAGAGCTAAATGAAAACATAGAATATTATTTCAAAGAAAATTTGTCAGTTTGTTTGTTTCTCCTGCAATAGGAGAATGGCATGTGATTGTTTCTCAGCTAAATGTTTACAAAGACTTAATTTCAAAGTATTTTATAAGAGATAAATAAACAACTAAATAAGTTTGACCACTTTCTTTCAAAAAAAAAAAAAAGTTGCAAAATAATTTAGTGGATAACAGTTCATGGCCATCAGGTTCAAATACTTGCGCTCAATTTATTAGCCGTTAGAAATTGTATAATAAATATTCCAAAGACAAAGTAAATAAAAAAAAAATAGATTTTGTCTTATGTAATAGATACGTATATATTTTTTTTTTAAATCAAGTTTTCATCGAAAAGTCGGTGGTATACATATGCCGTATCTTGGAGATGAAAATATATATTATTAGCGGATAGTCTGTGTGTTGGTGTTTCGTTTTTGTGATCGGTATAACTTGTAAAAACGAAAATAGGAGGAAATTTTCATTTTATTTAAATTATTTCAGACCAGAAATCTGACATGAAAAGAGTATAATACATGGAGTAGATATAGTGAGTACACCTTATAATTTTGAAAAGGTTGACTGCTGCAAATATCCACTGGGTGGGGGGCAGTCTTGACCGAGAAAAATGAGTGACACATTGGAATTGAAAGTAGAATAATGGCTGCAAATAGGTTTTTTTGGGGCCTGCAGAAGATATTAAGATTCTGGCGGCTCTCTAGAGAAGCTAAGCTAGCAAGACCATTAAGTCCTACCCCTTATTGAGCCAGCGAGACTTGGATGATGACGAAAGAAGATACTAAATGCTTGGGGAAAGGAAGATAGTGTCTTATAAAGGAGGAAGAAAGGTACAGAATAAACAAAATCTGGGAATTGATAGAAGTGTACCAGGATCAGAATCTAGTGAGGTGGATAAAAAGAGGAAGCATTAAGTTGCTGGTACATATGGAAAGAATGGAGAGTTCAAGGATCTTCAAGAAGTTGTGGACTGATCACTCTGGA
>JAAEAF010002338.1:0-102167 GCA_011037195.1 Triatoma infestans
ATGAGTGCTCCAATATTTTAATGAAGGGTTCTTAGCTGTGGTATTTGTAGAATAAACTAATAAATACAAAATGGAATTGACATATCCTCCCCATTTATAAGCATCCTAGTATTGAAAATGGCTGAAGAAACTTGTTTCCCCATTTTATTTGTCTAATCACGACTGACAAAGAAGACTAAATAGGTGTTTGTTGACCTTATTTTAATTAAAGTCTCAATAAAAATATTTTAACCATCAGTATGAAAAGAGAATATCTGCTGAAACATTCTGCAACATAATTTTTGAGCAAACTGATCATGTATACATTACAAACACATATAAAGGACTAATTAGGAAAAAGTAAAACTATTGTAACTGAGTTAAATCATTAGCCCATTCTTTAGAATTTTTTTCTTTTAAGTACTACTTTTTAACTTCATTGGTCCAAAGATAAAATCATAAGAACATCAGATGTGTTTTCTCTTTGTGGTGTACAAATAAAAAGTTTTTCATTTTTATCTGAGAATTGGTTACGTAAAATAAATAAGAAAATTGAAATGACATAAATTTAACAAGTTAATAATAGAATTTAAAATAAATATCTTTCAAAACATTGATCTAATAAAATTTTCTCTCCAATTATTGCGTTACATTATGTCCAAACGACCCTTTGACATTTTTAGTTCGATAACTATAAATGAATTACGTCATTGCCAGGGTAATTTAGTTTATCTAAACATTAAAACACCATTTCTAGATTGGGTACTGTGAGTTCTAGATTTCTTAAGAAAGTAATCTTTTTCTTTAAAAATAAAAATTGAAAAATAAAATTAAAATAAGATCGCTATATTCTAGTTTGCATAGGAAATATTTTGTTGGATACATCTTCAAGTTCTGCCTTTATTTCAAGCTCAATACTTTTTTTTTTAATCAGGTACAATTTTTAGGAAATGAGAAAGCATTAAAGGAGTTCGTCTTGTGTATAAAACAGGCTTACAATATGTATTTTACAGCGCAAACGCATCTTTTAATTGAGAAGTATTTCATCTTTTTATTTAGATGTTTTGTTTCAAGGAATATGTATTAGTTGATAAGGCATCAAGTTAGCAATATGCTAGATATTTGAGTCAAAATTAAAAAATTGATGGCTAGGTAAGAAATAAACTAAAATCTAGAACTAACCTCTTAATTTGTGCCCTCACAAATAACAAATATATCTACAAAAAATAATAAGAGACGTATAGGTTCATCTTACCTGGAACATGAATGTACTTGCTTTCTCCTATTGAGTACATACATTTTTCAAAAACACACCATTAACAAAAATGAATTTATTGAATCATTGAGCAAAATTAGTTACATCTTTTTTCACTATTTTAAACTAAGAATACTATTAGAAATTAAATATATGCTGCTTCAAGTCTGACATATTCACATCGATCGATTGTAAACAAGGGTTGAAATGGCGAGGGTGCAGCCAACCCGCAGCCTCCTACCAACCCCTAGGAGCTATAATTGTGCCAGATTTTCAGCTTGTATGTCTTTGTAAATTGTATATGTCTATGTTATATTAATGATCATTTCTTAGTTCATTTTATATAACTTTACTCATGGTTTTTGCGCCATGATAAATTAAATAATTTGCATTATAATAAAAATATAATAAATGTTCTTATTTTTTCAACAATTAATTAAGAAATAATCGCATAATAATTAGAGTTTTAGGCGCAGACCAAAAAAAAAAAATTATAACGTCTTCAAATTTGAATAAAATAATTGGGAGAAATATAATATTATAATTTACGCGCATATAATCGTAGAAATAAAGATGCAATTTGCTCCCTATCTGTGTAAAATAAAATGTTTAAACCATTAATGGACATAAAGAAAATAAGAAACATTCATCAATTTATATCTTTTATTCTGTTTCAAACTAATCTGAGAAGTATTGTAAAAATGTTTACTAAATTGTGTAAATTTTTAATTATCAACCGTCTAACGAAGCACAAAACCCATAAAGGTGCTATAAATTATCCGTCTAGAAATAGGATGATCGTAATTACTTATGAAGGTACTAAAACGTGACAAAAGGAGATGTTTCACACATATACTGATGTTAACAAATGCTTAAATCCAAATGCAGGGACACTCACGTCGGGTAAGATCATTTGTATTGGTGATTTTAATTATGGGTGAAAAAAAAAATCGAAACATTCAGGTTTTCGATTGTGAATCTGTATATCCGGGCTAAAGGAGAATGAAAGGACATTTTTGTAAATGAATGATAAATGGGAATTATTGCAATGAACATTTTTGGAAAAATTATATTTAGAATGTAAATCAAATCGAAGAACATGGACAATAATTAAGGAGAAATTACAACATTGAATTAGATGATTGAAAACTATAAAAAGAAATATTAGATACTATTCGTACGCTTTAATTCCAAATGAATCTTGATGTCCTCTTTTGATCATTCGCTGCTGTATTCTGCCCCATGCAATCTCGAGGCCAGTAGCTATTTCCATAATAATAGGTTCCGTTGCAGCACCAGGATGTTTAATTTTTGGGAGTGCACTTTTGGAATCACACAAGATTACTTTGGTATCGCTCATATCCAGCTCTTCCGCCAGAAGAATGGCATTCCAGATAGCTAATACTTTCTAGCGTATACAGACGCAATATTAAGGAGCCTATATTCCGAGTAAGCCCCTGTTTTTGGGCCTCACAGCTCAACCCATTCCATGTCTGGATTTTTGAGCCGTCCGTAAATAGAAAGTATGGTTTGGCTGAAATATCTCTTATTGTGCCATGAAAACCCGATAAATTATTCTCCCCAATACTTTCTGATTTCGTCATATAAATCAAGATGGACATATAGGGACTCTACCGACCACTTTACCACTTCATAGGATATTGACCGCTGCGGAATCGTGTTATCTAACCTGGAATATAAAT
Organism: Triatoma infestans; assembly: GCA_011037195.1. Classification (NCBI taxonomy): domain Eukaryota; kingdom Metazoa; phylum Arthropoda; class Insecta; order Hemiptera; family Reduviidae; genus Triatoma; species Triatoma infestans. The sequence goes on from JAAEAF010002338.1 coordinate 2,938, forward strand.
CCATAAAAACATTTCGTACATTATAGGCGTTCTCCTTTTCTGCCAGTATCTGTGTGAGAGTACCAGTTCTAAAATAGGATTAGCTGTTTGAAGCTCATTTATCTCTTACTAAGGAATCTTCCTAAATCACCAGGGATCTACTGAACCATGGCAGGAAGGTTATAAGCATGATAGTGGGTCTAATGAGGCATTGCAGGCTGAATAGGCAAATGCATCATTTACTATTTACAGGCAACGCGATGTGCCATTTCTGTAAGCGAAACTCCGGCACATTCTTAGCGAATGTTCCAGTCTGATAAGGATAGGTTGGGAATAAGCAATCCCGAAGCCACGAGCTTCATAGCGAAGCCGTTTTCAGCTGTGCCAGTTCCGCTTTCAGCTTTCTCAGACCAGCGCCCGCTCTAGCGGTTACGTCGCCCCGGACAAAAAGACAAATTGCCGCCCCTTAACAATATATACACTACCGATCAGAAGTTTGGGATCAGTTAAAAAATTGGGCCTTGAACTACTTCACTGTAGTCGACCGTATCCAATTGAAATTCTTAATGTTGCTCTTAAATCTGCCACGACAAGTCCCCAATAGTTCCGTTCGCTGGAAGTTGAATGACGACAAGTGAAAACCAATATTTTTAATAAATCTATATGATTCTGGCTGAAGATTTTATCAGCAGCTCATCTCTGAAGATATGCTATAGAAGACTTGTGACGCTTTTGGATAGTTCTGACATTCCTTTTAACTGGGTGGCTCTTGTGAGAGAAATGCTTTATTCTATAGGAGCGCAGGACATCTGGGAGGCGCAGCAAGCGGTCGTGATTTCTAATAACTTAAAAAATCTTTCTCTAAACTGACGTTAATGAAGTACTCAACTCTTCATATAACATCCACTATAGATTGATATGTCCCTAGGCTAATGGTAGTTCATATGTAAATATTAGGTGCAATATCATTAAAATCAGATTGATAGCTCAAAATAGAGTAGCGTGATCGTCACCCCAGGATTTTTTATCATGGAATAGCCCATTTATTTGATCGTAAAAGAGTTGCTTTACTTGAGCGGAGGGCGGAGTGATAATATTATGCACTTTATTTTCGAATGCCCTTGTTATAAATGTTTGAGAAGGAGGTTATTAAATAGGTATTTACCTTCACACAGTTCTTATGTTTTTGCTAACTTACTAGATATAAAAAATAAAGAAAAGTTAAAACGCTTGTTTGATTTTATCTCTGAGGCTTTGGAGTAAAGGTATGCATAGGTTTGTAAAGGTATTATTTAATACCTACGAGGAGATCCCTCAAACTCCTTCCCTAAAATAATTTGTATAAATGAATAAAGTCTTTTTAAATCATTGTTACTATCTACTTTATTAATTAAGTATTTAATATTATTTTATTACATTGAAGATTAAGCTGAAACGTTTCTTCTTGTAACGTTTGTATTTTTTGTTCAGCTTTCAGCAGAGGTCAATCTCTTGCTATAGAAATGTACAGTTTGTTTAGCAATAAACAAATAAATATTGAATGAAATTTCTCAAGAAATGTTTCAAGCAATTGGACCAGCCATTTCAAGAGATTTTGAAGCTGCTTTCTAAAATATATCAAATACAATATTTAATTCAAATACAACAAATGAATTGAAACAATTGACAAAAGCTAGATAAAAGTACTGGAACTGTATGTTGGTAGTTACATATAAATGCTTATAAAAATAATGATTATATAGGATGTATTGCTATTTGAACCTATCCTTCAATAGTCTTAAATTTCTCATTTTAACATTGTATCTAAGTTATTACATACGACAATATTAATATTCGCTGCCCTCTATAGCTTCTAGCTGAAAAACAAAAAAATGTAAAAAATCTGAACCCTCTCATGAAAAAGAAAGTAAGGAAAAATATCATATCAAGCATTATTCCAGAAAAATATCTTGGCAAATAATATGCCAAGAATTATCTTAATGGCTTGCGCAAGAAATATAATGTAGAAAAAAGATAAATAAATATTTAATTTAATTAATAAATTAAATTAAAATAATTAATATTATTAGTATATTCATTTATTTCTAGTTTATAAATGAAGTGTACACTTTTTTTTTTATCAATTATGATGTACATCCAAGTAATTTTATCAGTTTTTGTGATTTTCTCCATAAAAACACCGACGAATTTTATTAAATTTGGTATACTAACTACAAAGTTTGTATCTTACAATTTTGAAAACTGGAGTAAGAGAAACTTGTTTGAGTGTTTCACACCACATTTTTTTTTGTTTTCTAATTAATAAAGTAACTAATTAAAATTGGTATATTTGTAGTTATAATCGTAGCCACCAGATAGCAACACTTACTGAGAAATCAATTTTACTTATGGTTATATAGTTTGTCACTAGGTGTCGCTACTTCCAAAGATTTTTTTGGGGAGTCCATTGAAACTATTAGAAATTTTTTTACATCATAGGATGGCGCTGTGATCGGGTGGCAAATTTTGGAACTACAGTTCTGTAAATGTATAAGCTTATGCTTTCTAGCGGCAATTATTTGAACTACTACAAATTCTAGATTAGGTACGTGCTGTTACCTGGCGGTTAATTCAGAAACGTTAATTTTTTTCGTTTTTAATTATTTTTCTTTTTTTATTGCAACTAAAATGTAAAATTTGAATTTGTTCTGTTTGTTTTATAAGAATACAACAACAACATGAATACAGTCCCAATTTTTTAGTATAAACTTCATCTACAACAATTACATTCTTAAAGCAGTTAGAGAAAAGAAAAGTTTGATATTTGTTTCTTAGCTCTATCTTTTTTTATGTCTTTTATTAATTACTCAATTATTGTTAAAGGGGGCTAATTGTGACTCTAACATTAATTAAGTTAATTTTCTCTCTTATTAAGTTACATGTATTTATTATATTTAATACCGATTTAAAATATTCTTCTAAAGAATTGTAAAGGGTGTTCTATCCCGAGACTTGAATTGTCCTGCAAATTGTCGTCAGAAGCATTGCTACTGGATTGATAGAAAGCTTGCTATATCATACAATACAATCTATTTAGGTAAATAGTATAATCCTCATCTCCATTATTTATCTGTTACATGTCCACCAACCGTTTATTTGCAAATGAATTATACAATAAAGGATGAAGGGTGATTGTTTTATACCAGATTTCTTTATCCTAAATCGCGGTAATAGACTAAATAAATTTAGCAATGTCAAATCTAGACTATGAGGGAAAATGCAATCTTTGTTAACCGAGCATCATTTTGATTAGGAACATAATTTTTTTCTTGTCAACTTTTATTTGAATCTTATTTTTCGCATTATTTGTTTGTCTCAAAAGTTTTATTTTCGGATCTTCGTCAGTCATCAGTAATTTTAGTATACTTTAGAGAAAAGCATATTGCTATTGTTCCCCAGAGAAATGTGGCAAACAAAAGTGTTAAGAATTTATGGGTAGATGGTATTCAACTTTTAAAGAAAATCGTTGCGATTTCGAGAAAATCACGAAAAAGTGAAAAAAAAAATTCAGTAAATTCGAACTATCGGATGGATTTTGCTGTCTCTGCAAGTAGTTCGAATGTACTGGCAGAATTCAAGTAAATTCTGGCAAATTGAATTAATTAACTGGTTTCGTACTTAATTTGTTTGCAATGTTAAACCTTTGCACTTCTATGGCTAGTTGGTCAGACCTGAACAGTGGTCTGAAACTGCATCCTTCATAGCATAATCCTTTTTAAACATTGGCTGGAGCCAACTAATTTTTTGCTTGTTAATTAACAACGGCCAAACATAAATATTGTTTACTTAATTCTTTTTATTTTTCCTTCCATCACTAGATTCTGTTTTCAACTTTTTAAAATTTCTACTAAACCGAATGTTTGTATATCAATAAATTAATAATCAGTTTTTTATTTAATTATTTTCTAAAGCTGTTGCTTCTTTTGATCACTAGTTGCAGTGACGTCGCAAGATTCACGCAGACCCCATTCTCAATTGAGTTCCATGTCTCGAGTTATAAACAATAATAGTAGAACAGAAATTTACAAATGCACCATAACATAATTATTGTGCGGTTTTAGGGATATTAATGAAAATACCCAGGTCTTGAATTTATGTTTTCTTCATTTTTTTCTTTCCTAGCTTTCCACTAGGGAATCTACCCTCAACACAAATCGCATCATCATGTCCTAATACAAAAATACACATAATCAATGATGAGGTTAAGGTTGGGGTAAACAATCCCGAAGCCACGAGCTTCATGATGGAGCCGCTTTCAGCTTTGCTAGGCTTGCTTAGAAAGGCGAAGCTGAAAGGCGCCTTAACAGTGAGGATCCACAAAAGACCTCCTAGTGTAGATCGCGGTGGAATGTGACTCACGCCACCTCTTTGTTAATCTAATCTAATCTTTATTTTAGGCAATGTTTTTCCAAATATCCTCATTGCATTGTGCATTTTTTGTAATTGTTAGTAACATTAGTCTTTAATGAATAGATCTTCGGGTCCAAAAACAAATGACACATTTTGTTTGGTAAGAATGTTTGAAAGTATAGGCAATTTTGATCACCAATAATGACAAAGTGCTGCATCAAGTAGGCTGCTTGATTTTTCATCTATAACTAGCAAAATGCAGCAATTTTCTGATCTGAAATACCGAATACAAATTAACATGAACGTACTATTGTACTTGATGGGTTGTATTTAGGATCAGATTAGATCCATTAAAAAAAAAACAAAAAACAAATTCTATGCAAGTTTGTATTTCCCTTCATGACATAATAGTGTTAAAAGATTTTGTCTTTTTTGAAAAAATAACTAAACCATTTTATTTGAGTTTACTAACAACTACCTAGAGAAGTATTTAATTAGCAGTTCATTAATTAAATCAATCGGGATTAATAAAACTATTGATAGCATTTCCTTATTTTTCCTTTTCTTTTTGTCTAAAAGCAGGTTAAAATTTAAAAATATATTCTTATCAGGCAAATGCAATAAAATTTAAAATACATGTTTTTAATTCTAAAGCACATAATAAGGTAAGCTAACTGGCTAACAAGTTGTGTTGTGAGCTAGTTAAGCTAAAAGTTTTCCTGCTTCTCAGATTGGTTAAAAGAATTGAGAACTGAAAATGCTATATTAAAAATCTAAAGTTTTGAACGAAGGAATTACACAAGAAGATATTAATATTATCTGAAGTAAAAGAAAATTATAGTTTTATATTAAAGAGAATTAAGCAACATCAATAGTAGCTGATCCAAGGATTTCATGAAGTTCTTTTGAGTAAAATATTGCCACAAGTGCTAACTTTCCTTTGGAAGTTGGAGTGACTGGAGTTTCTATTTTTATTGTTTCCTCCGGCAATGTGTCTCTAATAGATATAATAAAAATTAAAATATATGTTAAGATTGATATATTGTTTTTGTTTTTTTGTTTGTTCTTGAAAATTTGTATAATTACCTGAAAGGAATTTGCTGATATTTTGCCAAACCGGTACACTCAAAAGCTAGCTGGCATTCTGTTAACTTCTTTTTCAATGGATTAGTGAATATGAAAAGTAATTTTCCAGGTTTGTCCAATTCTAGATTTCCTTCAGTCTAAAATGAAAAATTATATAGTTTAGAATTACGAATTTGTAGAAATCAGAGGATCATCCTTTATCATCAAATAGGAATAAATTTGTATTTATGTGGAAAATGGACAATAGCATAAAAATAAAAGAAAGATCACTTTCTTTAGGATAAAAGGCATTTTAATTTTGTTACCTCAATAGTCAAAGATGGCTTTGTTATTTGAAATTCATTTTCACCTGCCCAAGTTTGTTTAGTTTCCTCAACTGTGGCTATGAGATGAGTCTTTAAAAGACTAAATTCAACAAGTTTACCTAAATATTCTTCAAGAGTGACCTCAACTTTTAATTGTTTTTCTGTAAAAATCAAATATTGAGAAAATATAAAAATACAAACAACAAATACAGTGTGAGGAAATTAAGTACATAAGTATGTTATACAGTCCATAATGTTAGTTTTCCAGTGTTTCTAAAAAAAATGCTGACTACTTCTAATAAAAATGACACTATAATATGTATTATTCTTTAATTAAAATTATTACAGTTTATATTCGTTCAATTTTCGAAACCTGTAGCGCAATAATATTAAAATTTGTTGATATTATTTCCTGAATAAATTTTAATATTAATGAAACGAAGATTCTAAAGAATTATTGCTCACTGGAAAATGTTTTGGCACTTGTAAGATAATATATATACTTTTTTCATGTATGTATTAATACTAACTTTCTTTTGGTGGAATTTCTATAGTTTCACAAACTTTTTTCACTGTATGCCCTTTTACACCAGTGTAATAGATGCTCCATAGTGTCAAGGCAATTTGAACAGTTCTTTTTTCATCAACTGTGTTCTGAAATATTTTCAAATAACTTTTGCATTAATCTCATTATTGTAAACTTGAGATAATTTAAAGTATGCATTTCTTCACTTTAAAGAGTGGTAATTATGAGGAAATATTATTTAAAAAAAAAGTTATTTACTATATGGTAAATTTATATTTATATTTGAACTTGTTCATTAAAAAAAAAAAGGAAAGTTAAATTGTAATTTGTTCACCTCCATGTCAAGGGCAAGAGTAAATCCTTTCCCAATGAATATTGTTCCAACATCATGGATAGCAAATTTAATTTCTTCAATTTCCCGAGCCTTATCAACTTCAAAGTATTCGCAAGCCTTATCTCCGCATTTAAATGCTGCTCTGAGAAGTGACAATCTTTCTTCCTTGGTACCTTTAAGAAAAATGTCCCTATTGTAAAAATTAAGTTAAATTATTGAAGACGATAATGCAATTCAGAAGTTGGCTGCTGCATTGCGACAGCAAATTATCTATCCGTTATGTTTACAAATATTCAATCCTATAGCATTTATAATAATTCATGAATGTCTCTCCCAACTGCTGGCAGTCTATTAGACTCAAATATGTATTAAATCAATAGTGACCCATGAGCAGACAAACTACTAATCTAGTAATCCCATCGGTTTGCTCTTTTGGTTCATCGAAGAATTTTCCTCAAATAGAAACACCTATTACTTCATCAGCCTTGTTTAGGTCTGGAAAGTGTTCGTTATCCAAAAGGCAGCACTAAAGGCGAACCAGGGACCTGCGCATGGGCGTCCAGTACAATGTCACTGAGCTAATCCCTTCCCTATACAAGAATTTGAAGAATTGCTACTTTTAATCTCCAGCTCTTCGTATACAGTCAAAAAATACCTATCCCCTTTCGATAGTCTATACTCATCAGTTTAGCTTAACGAGTAAGCGTCATGATACTTCGGCTAAGACCATTCGGCTTCTATGAAAACAGTGAGAGAAATAAGGATGCAAATTCCGAAGCAAACTATAAACTTATCAAAAACATACATGAACTCATCCCAAGTTATGTGTTAAAATAATCTAATTTTAGAAAATAAAATACAAATTTGATCACAAAATGATCTAATTTAGTTTTTTCGAGACTCATAATGTATATCCTATGAGGATTCAAATTTTGGACTTGATGCGATCGACTAAGTGTTACGCAGTAAGAGAAAGAATATAGGACTAATAAAAAGCTTTTTCTGGCTTTAACTTAGCAATTACATTTTTCATATTTCTTCTTTCAATTGGGCGTTTGCTTCTTCTGGTTTAATGAATAATAGCAATAGATTACTTGTTTTATTATTGAGAGACTCTCAATAGCTAAGGCTATGTAATACAACAATAAATCAAATGTCTTAGACCTTCCCAATTTGTCAAGTATCGTATGTCTGCATTATAATCTAAATATTTAAAAATAAGTATTCTTGTTACAACTGTTTTTTTTATGTAATTGAATTATAGAAATAATTATTTTTTTCCATAGATGTTTCCCAAATAACATTAGTCAAGGTGAATAATATTAGTTTCAATATTACCTTCAGGGTCCTTGTAATCACTCATTACATCATCTTTATCCCGATCACCACATGGATCAAATATATGCGGTTTCTTAGTTAATAATTTTTGCCCAACACTAAAACACACAAGATGATTATCGGTTATTATAATTATGTTTTTAAAATAGTTAAATTTCATAACTATTAATCTATATTAATTAAAATTATTTTAACAATTACTGGGTAGAATTCGTTTTAATTTTTTTATAGCCCAACAAAGCTTCTTCATCTTCTTGCCAATCAATTAAATCAGCATTTACTTCTGCCAAAATAAAAGGCATGTCATACAGGTATCCGACTTCTCCTCTTTTGATTGCTTCTACAGAGGCCGGACCACATTGAAATACTCCTATTTAGTTAGAATATTAATTAGCTTTAATATAAAAAAACAGGAATAAATATTAAGGTCTTTGGTTTTCGATCAAAATGTACCTTCACTATGTTCTTGTGGAGTGGCATCAATAGCTTGCCACCCTCCATAACCATGTGGTAAATCACGTCTAGCCATCCATACATCATTCCAAACATGGAAATTCCAAACAGAATCGGCAGCTTCATCAACATCACCATCTGCTGTGAAGAACTTATCAATAGTGAGTGTAGAATCAGTATCATGAGCAGAATTCAGATTAGTAACAACTCTTGCAGGCATTCCAAGTGCTCGGCACACTGAAACGTTCAATGTATTATTATTATTTGAGTATAATATAAAGTTTAAGGGGGTCTGAAGTGTTCACGTATTTCACATATACATTCTCATGTTCATATGTCTACGAGGCAAAGTCAACAGTCGGGAATGATTTCATTATATAAAGTTTATAATAAGCTTTAAATAATCGATGTAATTTTAAGAACCAGAAGTTATTCAATACTCTGAATTCAATGTTGAAAAAGTAGCATTCTTGAAACAATTATTAGGATCATAGATAAAAATTTCAGATCTAGAATTAGTTAATTCGGGTTCTTCAAGAGTACAAACCAAAGAAAACAAGTTTGTAATAAATTTCTTGCAGATTCACAGAAACTCACAAAATTTCTGGTTTTAACTGCTTAAAGTGTAATCCTAATTTCCATTGCTTCTACTTTCATCCTAATTATAATTAGTTTGTGTCTCATATACAAGAAAACAGTATTATATAAGCAAGAAAACAATATTACATGTGTTATTTCGTTAAACGTTATTATACCTGTACAAGTTACAGCAGCAAATACCCAACATTGTCCATATTTGACACCTCCACCATTTTCTAAATATTCCTTTAATATTGGAGATGATCCTGTCCACATTGAGGGACTAGTACCGTCGAAGTAATATCCACTCCAATTGCCCGTCAAAATCCCATCATCATCATTAGAATTTACCTGAATAACAAAAAAAAAAAAATTGAAGTTATGCCTGCTATGACATGCCTTTTATTGCAGAAGTAAATGCTGATTTAATTGATTGGCAAGAAGATGAAGAATTAGTTGTTAATCATTTCTTGGGAGTTTAGACGTTACAGACATAATGTAATGAAGTTTCAGAGCTTTGATAAGTTTCAGTAAAATAATGCATATTTAAACCTGCAAAGAGTTTCCGCTTTGCGGTATGTCGTCAAAGTTTGTTTTATTACTAAAATAACAAACAAAAATAAAATTATTATTAATTAACAATTAAAATATTATTATAAAAATTATTACTAAAATATCAAATTGTAGCAATTGTTGGCAGTCAGAAGTGATCGGGTGCATCTAATTATTGGCTTATCGATCAGGAAGTTTCCAAATAAACACCAAATAATTTTAAAGTGTTTATTCATAATCGAAAATGTTATAACAAGTTTTCCAAACTTCATTTACTTTAAGATCAGTAAAGAATGCATCAACTGTATTTGCTCTGTGCAAGTCTATGTTATTACATTGTTTAACAAAAAGCACCCTGATGATGGGCGAACGCCCGAAACCGGTCGATGACCACAAAAAGGAGCGGCTATCACGGAAAATGTCTCTGATGCTTTCCAGCTCTGCGGAACCAACCACCACAACAATTATTTGGTGTTATTTGGAAACTTTCTGGCCAATAAGCCAACAATTAGATACACCTTATTAATAAAATACTTAAGTATTTTAAAATTATCGTTCCTTAAAATGATCTCAGTGTTGTATGTTAAGAATTATAAACTTTTATGTCGAAGGGCAAAATGAAGCACCTATGGATGCCGATATTGTGACTTTTGTAAACGTGGATGCATTACATATCCCAGTCTCAGTCTCAAGATCAACTGAAAATTAAATGTGGTCTGGATTCAGAGCAGCATTACAGCAACGATCAGAAACTATACGCTAGCTACAAAAAAAACAAAAGTAACAAAAAAAAGTAATCAGTTTTCTAACTTTATGAGTTCAGGTGTGTAAGCGGATGCGGATTCCGCTAAGAATGCGAAAAGGATGCATATGATTTCATCGAGAATTCTTATAAATTTCTGATAAACATTATATAAAACAGAAGACTTTTATAGAACCAAGGTCCTTTTGGGAGAAAAACTCGGAACCAATTCTGTTTAGAAATGCAGCGATTGAGTCTGGGGTTCAAGTTAAGCAAATGAACCAATTTAGGGAATAAGACGGGTTGTCGATCAAGGCTGCGATGTTCATTGTGTAGATGGAGTAGCTCGGTTGATCTTGGAGAATGGGATCTGAAAAGCGATTGTACAAACCAGAATGCTTGGTGCCTCGTCTTGAAATGATTCATACTTCTGTTAATAATTTAAAAAAAAGGTTATTTTTCTTTTAGTCAAAATGGATACATAATAATATAATAGAAATATTTAACATTATTAAATAACTATCTTTAAATATAAACAAATAAATAAAAATGGACACTTTCATTACAAAAATCAAATAATTTTTGATTAATGAATTCAAAACTGCAATATATACAAATTTCATTTAATTATTCACTTTTAGTATTTCTTTAAGGAAAATAGGCCCAACTTAGGACATAAGCTTCTCCCTAAAAATGAACGAAAAAAGAAACGTGAAACACCTCAGATGGGAAAGGACAATAAACCCTGCGTAAAAAAAGGGATAAGAGATCGAGAAAAGCTGAAATGATGAGACAAAATTCTTTTAAAGGTTTCTTGAGAAAAGACCAAGATCCGTCAGTCTGGATAGAGGAAAGGATAGAGAAGACTAGCATTTAATGGAAAGTAGTTTCGTCAACGGCAATGATTTGGAAAAGGACACGGAAAATTTTGCTCTACTCAGCTATGATTTCACAACGACTCATTCGACAAAAACATCTCCAGAATGCTGGCCACAAAGGGGGCAAGTTACCTGATTCTCCCAAGAAATTTTACGAAAAATAAATACCTGCACGAAATTTTAAAATCAGCCAAAAAATACATAAAAAAGAAGTGAAATAAACAATGTCACCAATACTGATGGTAATAGAAATTCTCCAAATCAGTATTCTTAAACAACATTTTGAAATGGGAACTCTGAATGTAAAAATTTGGTGGAATTTGAAAATGCTTTAGTAAATACAAATATAAAAATTTTAGGTTAATCTGAAATAAGAAGAGAAGGATAATGCATACAGCAAAGAAAAAGTGGCTGCATTTTCTTCCAGGAAAAATTAAAGGTCAAAAGAGAAATTGGCTTTATCATCCACAAGGATTTCGGTAATAGAAGAAATTAAATAAAGTAATCATTTTTTATGATATTCTTTGCTTACTACCTCTTCATTAAGAAGTGTACTTGACAACAGAAGGGCACATTATGAATTATCTACACAAGATAAGAATGAGAATAGTGTTCATAGTTAAAAATGGCAGTAATCAAACCAAACAGCTGTTAAGAGGATTTATTTTTTTTAGGAAGAATTCAATCAAGGAATCAGGGTACACCCTTCCAATCAACCTATAATAGTAAATCCTAGATGGATTTAAATATTTGCTTTTTATTTACTTAAGATTATTAACAAAATTAATATTTTTATACCATTTTAGAAAACATCCTTGCCAGTTGTACAGGATCCCCTTTGTCATTGAAAGAAAGACCAGAATCTTTGAGCAACTTGCGGCATGCTGGTAGTATATGAGCTTCAAATTGTCCAAAAAGCCAATGCCGACCTTTAGTACCAGTGTAAACCTTGCCAATGTCATTCATCACATATTCTTCCAACAGATGAGTTTCCGGCATGTATACTTCATCCTCTATTATAAGCATCATTATTGTATCATTTAAAAGACAACGAAGTTAACAAATAAATGTTGTGTATGTTGCATGATGTGATTAAAGACTTGTTTTGAAAGTTATATAATATTTTTAAGTTTTTTCCGTTTTTATTATATAAGAAACTCAAAAGTTGGATTAACACCGTTTTTAGCTTCACTGCAATCGATCCCTCAAGTCTGGCACCAAAGGCGAATAACCTACGTACTAGACTGGACCAGCGTGTGAGGGCAGGTGTTTTAAAAGTAATTCATAATGGATTACCTTCATGCCAAGGATTTAGTAATATGAAAATGGATTCTGGATGTTCATAAGTATTAGATCCAATTGTAGATTTGAGAGAAGTCTTAATTGTCATCTTCCAGCTGCCTATCGGACAATTTATTGGTGTTCTCATCTAAAAATAATCACGATTATTTGGTACTAAAGAAAAGTGATCAGTTGATCTTTTAATCTGTAAATTATTCACGTGAGTGAATACTACGATCAATTAAATCAAATTTTGATAAAACTACCTTCAACTTAATTGATTTTCCTTCTTTGCTGACCAATCTAAGGGACCAATTCTCCATGTCATCTAACTCTTCCTGTTGATTAGTTAACCAAGCACCTCCTCTTGCAGTTCGTAATTTTGTTTCATCCTCTGAAGAATTCAAAGAGTAATAGAAATCTTTTCTTTTTTTTAAATAATGTTTCTAATATAATGTTTAGTTTAGAAATTAGGTGATTTACTGAAGTTAAAGTTAATTCTTGAGGAGCAAATTGTGTTTATAAAAGTATCTTGATATCAGAACTATCTTTTTAATCACAATTGCGAATGGTGTTTTTAATAATGGGTTAGAGAAAATGTTTTTCAAAGAGCAATAAGTAATTTTTGAACGAGATTCAAAATGAATGAAAATTTTCAATTGAAAAAGCAGGTTTACTTTGGTAAACTTCCGCTAGATGGCACTTGATGTTTCAAAATATGTATGTTGGGACATCTTACATTCAATCTTTTGAAACATTATTTTAATTTAATTATTATATTATATTATTTTTTAGTAATATCACATTACTAATGAGAAAATGTCTTACAAATCTAAATGTTTACTATATTTTACAATCCAAAATTGTCTTCAGCTCTGAAAATTCTAGCTTCCTCTTTTTTTTTTATGTGTGCCATAAATAACAGCAGTTTTAACCCATTTTTAATATCTACATTATTATTTTTAATTCTACAAAAAGTTATTATTTCATAAACGCTAAGCGCAACCATAACTGTAATGACTATGTAGAAAAGAAAACATACCATAAAACATAAGTACTCTTAATTTATCTGCCATTTCACTGTATGTACGATCACTGAAATTAACATCAAACACAAATTCTTGTCCTCGTCTGAAGATAAGTGCTGGAGGCTCCAGGTGGACGGCTTCAAATTTGAATGTCCGATGGGCTTTAGCATTTGCCACAGCATACAGATTTACTGAACTCACCTTTAATGCCATTATCTAAAGTAAAAATATCAATATGCTATATGTGAATTAATTTAAGAATAACAAATAGAGCCTACAATAGATCAGTATTAATATTAAAATAAAATATTTAAAGAATGCCCAAGCTGCACAACTTCTATTCACTACTAATTTAATCAAAATACATTTTCCATAGGTAATCTGTACCTACAGCTACAGTTTTTATACTTTTTACCATATTCATTCACACTTGTAAATTAAACATTTTTACTTTCTGTTAAGAGGAAGTTTTACGATGGTCAAATTTTCGAATTGAGTTTTTTCATCGTAAATTATTTACTTAAGAGGAATCGAGTAAAAAACAATTAATGTTTTTAGCGAATGGTCGTTGGGTTTGGTGAACGAAAATGTGAATCGTATTTTAAAAACAGAAATAGTAGGAAATTAAACTTGATATTTCGTTTGTATACCAAAAATAATGTGAACGCATGAAGGTGCAATTTTACTTAAAATTATTTTTCAGTTACTCGTGATTTTCTGAAAAATGGCTCTGATTTTTTTTTTTTTAAACTTAGCATATTAACTTACTAAGTAATGCCACTTTTTTTAGGTGGGCTAAAGTGCAACTACCAAATTAGGTATTGTAGATGGGAGCGGAAGTACATATTTTGTTATTAACATTTTTTAAACTAATATAAATTTACTATACGCGGGACTCATACTGCGGACCGCTTCTAACGACTACACCAAATCACACTAATAGCATTATTAGTTCTATAAACCGCTCTAATGATAACAAAACTTATTGTGAATGATTAGTTTTGTACAATACTTTAGATAACAACCCCTATCTTATAAAGACTTAATTTCGAGCAACTAATAAGCTATTTCTTTGATTTCTGTTCAAACAGTTTGTTTAAAATTCCCGTCAAAAATTTAGTTAAAAAGATAAGTAAAAATTCGACCTGAGTTTGAATTGATGAAAACAAATAACATATAAAAAAAAATCTAATGTGGGTACACTTTAACGACTTTCTCTTATTTGGAGTTTACAAAATTGTAATTGACAAATTTTACAGTTAGTATAGCAAATTTAATGAAATTCGTCGATGTTTTCATGGAGAAAATCGGGAAAACTGAAAAACTGTTCAGTAAAAATGCACTTCCGGTTTACTGATTTTCTTGAAACTCGGAAATTTGGCAATATATTTATTTCTGATTAATTCTGTTTATATTGTAAAATTGTGTAACCAACTAAGATAGCACTTTAGAGGAAAATATAAACCCCATCTTTCCTCCAAGAGTCCCTCTTAAATGAGTTTACCCGGAGAAATATTTCAAATAAAAGTTGCAGCTCTTTATAAGTGTAGTTCATATTCGTAGTTTAAAGAAAATCGTTGGAACCTTTTAAAGAAAATACTTTTCAGTAAAAACACACTTCCGGTTAAAATTTCGATACATATTTGATTCTAATTAATGTTATTTAGATGATTGAATTGTGTAATAAACTGAAATAGAGGAAATCATAAATCCACCTCTCCTTCAAACGTGCCCATAAATGAAATTTTTAGAAAAAATATTACAAATGAAAGTAATAAAAGTGGATGTGTAGTTGATACCTCAACTTTAAAGAAAATCATTCAAGCCGTTTTCGAGGAAATTACAAAAAACGGAAATAAACTATTTAGTCAAGTGATGCATGGTTTTTACCCGAAATCTTCGTGTTGATGCCATGGTACTATCTAAACGAAGTAATAAACTTTGAGGCTTCCTCCAACTTTTCGTTTTGGATATATTCTGTTAAAATACACACACTCACACACATACATACTGACCATTTTCTAGAAACTACTTTTTTGTATTTCCTCTATAAACTCATTTTCGAAAATCTGGCACGATTGCAATACTTCCTCTTACTAATTGCAAGGGAAATTAAAAAAGGTATTCAGTTAGCAGTTTATTTTCTAGGAAAACTAATTTAATTGGATCCTCTTATGGAAGAAAAAAAAAAAGAAAATATTTTAATAATATATTTTCCTCATGCAATATAATGGCCAATCTTAATTGTAAATTATGTTGGCATTTAATTTTACTTCAGGGATATTATTGAAAATACTCAGTCCTTATTTAAGTTTTTTTTTTTAACTTTCGACTGGGATAATTAGTCATATTGATGATGATGACTAAGTTCCTTAGACAAAAACTTGGCAATAAAAATATTTAAACAAAATGGCTGAGGATTTTCAATAATATCCCTAAAATAAAACTCATCCAGTCCACCAGATTCTCTAAAAATATAAAAGTATTTATTGTTTATGACACTAAATTTTAACACCAGGAGAGCCCACAATGCACTCTGAACTGAGTATCTTAGAACAGTTTAATTTAGGCTAGTTGTAAACCATAATTTACACCTAACCTAACCAAAAAATTAATTTTTGCTGCGATGGCGATAACAGCATAATATTAATTTCTCAGCTTTTATCCGTCGTTGCATGCTTCTTTTTGTTGTTTCTGACGGATTCTCATTCAGCATCAGAATATACTTTTATCAGGTTTAACTTTACTGACTTTAACTTTAATTTTCTATCACGCATCACACTGATTGATTCATCAATCTCCCACACTGAGGATTTCCTCTTTGAGGAGGTTTTGCGACTTAAAGTTGCTGAAGTCAGCATAAATAATGTGGAAATAAAAGGAATCTTTCTCGCTAAAGAGTAAGGTAAACGAGCATACAGTCTGACCCAAAAAAGTAAATTGTATCGGACTGCCCGTTGATGGGGAGTTGTCTGTAACGAGAACACTGCCCAGAGTAGAAGGCTCCGGGAGTGCAATAGTTCTTTCTAGTTGCAGTACACTTTACTATAACGAAATCTACCCAATATTAAATTGCCTAATATTGGTTAATGATGTATTGGCAAGACGTAATGTTGTAATGACATTTATTATCAAGAATTTTTATATATTTGAAACAACTCATTCACTCTAAATTTTGAGAAATAAAATCTTGAAATAAATAAAGTTTTCTTACCTAGAAATTACAAAATAAAAATACAATTTCTAAAATACACAATAAAGATGACAATCCTGCCAAAATTATTTGTACAATGTATAATTTACTAAGACGTTCATACAAATCAGAAAGTAAATTAGTTATGGTAATAAAAATTGAATTAAAATTGAACATATTCATGTTTTAATACTTACTGTGAGATGTTGTGGCCAATCAGACGCTAATCAAAGAATGATTAAAATTGGGCGTTAAGACCTTAACATAAATTGGACGATATCAGCTTTGTGGTTGACCATATTTCCTTCAACACAAGGTGCCGCCCTTAAATTGCCTATTTATATAATTTCTCACGACGTATCTTATCTGATTATAAATTAAACAAAATATTGTGGCCAATTTTATTTCCGTACTACAAAAGTATATAGAAAGTAATAAGATTATAGAATCACGTTAACCAATATTATTAAATATTTAATTTGGTGGTGGACTTTTGGAAGTAATAGTTAAAAATTAAAATATATCATATGAGAAAAAAGTCGATCAAAAGGACCACTTATGGCTATTTTTCCAGAGAAGGCTAAGTGGATACAATAATGTAATTTCATATGATAAATTTCAAGTCTGCGTTGCTCAGGTTAATTGAGAAAAGACTTGTTACTCTATGATCTTCTATGATCTGTACAAATTGAAACGAAGAAAGAAGAGGGATACAAGGAAAAGATATGAAGCTGGTAGCAAGAAATTAAGAAGTCATGGGTTAGATTTACTTGGTATTATTGAGCCAAAAAAGAATGGTAAAGGAGGAGGCAATGATAGAGAAGTATATTCTTCTAGGCTCGGAATAGGAGGCCAGTAGGAAAGAACAAAGGAAAGTGTGGGATATGTGAAATTGTAACCAGAATGCCGAGAAAACTGTAAATAAAATTATACAAGTTGGATATGTGAATTTATTATGATAGGTTACGTTGGGCTTATGATAGCTTCAACCTTCTATGGAGGGCGCATTACCGAAAATGCATGTTTCGAACCCACAGATTATAGAAAAGATGTTTCTAGATTAGCCTCCTTTAACTCATTCCATTTGTGAGGGTGTTAAACTTTATTTTAAGGGTACTACATTGCATATATATCATTTAAAATAATTTACATCATTTAAAACAAAAAATTAATAATTACAAACTATACAAAACTACTACAACATTTAAATAAACAAAACCTGATAAAATTGAGAAATTTATATTATTAATACAAGCACAGAATTGTCGAATGCAGTAAATATTCAGTAAATCCAGATTTATCAATAGAAATCCAAGTTAGATTCAGCACAATGTTGAGGTGGTGGATATGTGGTATTCTGGCAGCCTCAAGGAGCGAGCAGTGAAGCAAAAAATGATTGACTATCTGGAGCTGGGTCGCTGTTGGATCACAGCAACAACTGGCAGAGCCAGTATGGCCAAAACGGATTACATATGTATGTAATTTCCTGTGGCCGGTGCAGTTGGATAACCTTGTAGCCAGGTCTCCCAATCCTCTAACTTTATCCGATGCAACAAGCTGGGTAAAAACTATCATGTTATTACGGCATTTGACTATGCCACCACAATATGCCTCATCCTTGCTGATCTCGCACCTCCATCGTTTTACAATGAAACCTGAGAGGAAGGTGGCTGTAACATTCTTTTAAATCTTTATTGGCCGCAGCCCTTCTAGCTCTCTCATTCCACGTCGTCCCAACGTGAGCTTTCGTCCAACTTAAGCAAATAGAGTCCCTACTGTTCCCTCAACAGCTTGTGGGTTTTGAATACTAAGGGTATTTGCTTTCTAAAATTGATTAAGATGTCCAAAGAGATCTTGCAGTCTGCGAAAGTGTACACGCGTCCTATTGTGGTTCCAAGTTTTGGTCGTAACCAATTAAAATCCTGAAGGTTTGCTAACATTTCCGCCAGATTATTGGAACAGGAACGTTCCAGTTGGAACTCTCTTTATGCCACTGTTTAGTTTTCAGAATATTATAAATACTATGAATGTGTATGAGTGTGTATATCAATGAATATTTTGGTGAACATATGCAGAATTGAAGTATGTAATAACGGTAAGGATAGTCTTTTTGAAAATATATATTATTTTCTGAATCTGCTTCAGAAAGCAGAGGTACCTGAACCGTGTAAGTTTCCAATATGTATTTTAATTTATAAACTGCTATAGTTTTAAAAACTGCCAACAGATAGCCAAATATTTAGTTCTATAAATTATAGTTCAAAAAATTTCCATTTGATGGCATACTTTGACTTATTAATTTTGAAAATCGTCACAAGGTATCATTTTTTTTACAAGTTTTATTTATTTTAATAATAGCCACTAGATGCTGCCACTTCGAAACATGTGATAAACTTTTGAGCTCTTAAATTGTGAAATCCTGAAAGTATTTCGGTGAATCTATTGTTCTATAATTTGCAAGAATTTTAAAATAATAATTTCTAATAAATTTTGGATAATAAAAAAAATTAAATTGAACTGTAAACTTAGAATTTGTGAAGGAAATGTAACATTTTCAAATAAAGCCATCTGGTGTTTGAATTTACATTCTGGAAGAACAAATTAGTTTGATTATTTTCATGAAAATGTATTATAATAAATAGTGGATTATATAAATGAAGTTTAGTAAAGTGGGCAAGGGTCCAAAGAAAAATATTTTTTTACAAATGAGTAAAAATTCTAGTTTAATTAAGAAAATGACGTTTATTAATTGCACTAGGAGAAATTACGTGTAATTATTTTATACCAGATTTAAAAAAAAAACAGAAATGAAGAGTGACACATTAATGTTTCGGATATAAGGAAATTTTTAATGGATTAGCTAAATAATGAAACCACATGACACTTTTACATTTAAAGTCATTAGCGAGCCAGTTTGAATCAAGTTGATCATATTCTTCACGCTAAGATAATAAAAATGTTGCTGGACAAATTATGCACACCTTGTCCAGCAAACCTTATTAACTAATGCAGTAGGGTTATTTTTTTATTTTATGGATGCTTAAAGAGATTCATAAGATTAAATATTAAATGCTACCGGAAAATATATTGTGCGGTCCAAGTCAACAGTGAGAGATGTAATTAACTTAAATATTTTGTGTCTTTAAACCATTAGGAAATGTTACTTTATTCATATATTTGTTAAATATGTTCTATGAATAAATAATGTTTATTCCATTAATATATGAACTACATAATTCAATATTACATTTTCATCTTTGATAATATATTCAAAACATAAGCAAATAACATCGGTCTCTTACAATATATCATTGCTATTCATTCATTATAAATTTTCTGGTTAACATTAAAATTTATCTCCTGACCAATTATATAATTATTTCAAATATATTTATTTGAATATGTGGATGGATCCGCAATGCTGGATAACATCTGGTATTTTATCCGTCGTATATCAGGTTATCACCTGATAACCTCCCGCAAATATATATAACCAACAAACAAACAAGTGTGAGGAGTGTAACAGAAACATTGCGTTGAAGTGAACTCTCTACACGAACTTGGGGAATTTGCTCTGACGATGGATGAAATCCGAACCCGGTCAGGAACAATGCATGCTACGACGGATAAAATACCAGATATTTATTTAACTTAACTTTCAAAAATAAAAATGTTTATTATAAATGAAAAATTTATATTTTGGACGTTTGAACACCCAGATTTTGGAAAATATCTGAAATTTTGTTTTCGTCAACTTCAATTTGATATTTTTATAAAACATACACACTTCAAAATCTTGTGAATTTTCCCAAGCTGAAGTTTTTTTTTATTAAAATGTTTTTCAAGACTATTGCGCAAAGATTTTTCTTTTTTCAACATTAGATGGTGTGGAAGTTATAATATGTCTATAGATTTTCGGGTATTGGTCAATGAAAAAATTTTTTAGTTGAACTAAAAGTCAAACTAAAAAATTTTTTCATTGACCAATACCCGAAAATCTATAGACTTATTGCAACATTGACTGTCGAGAACATTTTCATTGATTTTAAAAAACTGTGGAAGTTATAGTTAATAGTAATTAGCATTAAAGAAAATACGATGCAAGATTATGGAAGAAATTAGTGTAAAACACAGAAATCTGTTGTGTAGAATAGCACTTCTGGTAAATTATACAAACTTGGATTTGTCGCAATGCATTACTAGTAACTAACTTAATCTTATATAGGTGCGGTACCGTACTTTGTACTAAAGTAGAACATTAAAGGAAAGCTTTGCTTTAAAAGATAGGCTTTTAAATGTACGGTAAAGCGAAATATTTTTAGCAAGTTGTCTTCATATGTGAGTCAGCGCGAGTGAGTATGAACAAAATATCTCAAAACCAAAAATTTGCAGAAAGTTCAAAATTATTTAGTACAAATTTTTCGCTCAAATCCTTAATCGGAAGTAGACTTTACTTAATGTATTTTCAGTTTTTCACTACTTCCTCGGAAACGGCTACAACAATATTCTTAAAACTTCATATCCAAAGCCTATCACTTTTATTTGAAATATTATTCTAGGAAAATTGATTTTTGAGAGTAAGAGTGGAACTACTGGCAGTGACAACATGATATGGCTGAGAAATGTTAGGAAAAGAAAAATTGAATAGGATGTTATGGATAAACGAAAAGCCCGATGGGCAAGTTCCGTGAAAGGAACAACAACCTATAGGTATCTTCCCGTCCGGACGGACGGCTGGCAAAGAATAGTCCCGACAGATTTTCATATGCAGTCTTTAGACTTTTAACCGGTCATGAACAGATATGACAAATGGTTTAGAATGGGGCTGGTGAGAGAGGGTGATGTCATTGTGGGGAAGAAGAAACCGCTGAACATTTATAGTCTTAGACTGTGAGCTTGATGAAGATCTCCGCACAAACTTGTGGCGAGGAATCGGATTTAATGTGGATCTTAGGAATGACTCTTTGTCCTTGCTTCTTGAAAATAAGACTGCATATAGTACCTTCAAAAGGTTTGCGGAGTCTGCTCTATTGCGGCTTATGTTCTGGAGTCTTTCTCTTGGGTAAGCGGAGTGATTGTTTTGCATTATAATAATTTATTACTAGTCTGTGGTCTGTTTGCATTAGATTAGATAGTTGTAGAATTTCAACAGGCATTTCAGGTATATCGAGTACTAAGAGGTCTCTTAGGCTAGTCTTATGTAAGGTATTGTAACGTTTTCTTAACTAGCTACTGTAACTAGTTGCTAAGTGGGTTCGGTTTAGATAAAACACACTAAACTTCTAACAACACCAATTTATTGTTCAACAAAATAAATTACCCATTAAAACAATTAAACACACTGTATAAACCAGCAAAATCTCTCAGTTCACTTTTTATTCACCTTTAACAAGCGCGCACTCCATTTGTAGCAAGACTGACTCACTCGAGCTAATCTTCTCCTATTTATCCCACTGGAGAAGGTTCTGAAAGCTTCTCGAACATTCTAGGGCGTGGTAGACCGTGGCAGATTGCTGTAGAACAATCTAGAAGCGCCTCGCTAGCGCTTCCCAGCGGCTACGAGGAGAACTTGAGATGCCTGCTTCTTCCCCTAGATGGCACTAGTGGCTGCGTAACAAAATGCTATATTTGTTGACTGTGTGGGGTTTGTATGTGTGCTAGGTTACATTCTGTTGAAGTGGGTATTTTGTTGTCTAGTATGCCATAGTTCTTATATACATTTTGGCGCTCTTTTATGTGCCCACTCTTCGTTCATTTATTTATTTATGTATATATAGAAGCAGTTATGTTTCTAAGAAAGTCTATCGTGATACATGAATAGTTTGCGAGCTGGGATGAGCGCGAGCTAAGGTATGCCCAATAGTGTGTTTTTAAAACATTGTTTAAAATAGTTAACCAGAAATGCTAAGAGGCTTTTGAATTTCAGGAATTTCTTTTAATTGGCTTCACCAATTTATATTAAACGTAGAATGACAATTGCACATATGTATATAAGCTTACCACTTTTACGAAATAATCGACTCGATTATTTTTCGAAATAATCGATTTTAGGTGACGCTAGGCTAAATTTTTTTAGGACTATTAGACCCAGATGGGACAATTGTATTCCCCGTTTATTCTCGCAACATTTTCGTATAACATTTCATTAATAAACGTCCTGTTGTGAGAGATACTTCTGATTTCAAATTCAATACTAGAGATGCGATAAATCTGGAAATTGCTGGTATAAATTTAATGAGCCATTCAGGATTCGAATCCAGAACGCTCGCACCAGGCAGAGAACCTGCGACTTAATGTTTCCAGTATGATTTGAATGATATTCAGTTACCTTAAAAAGTGCTTTAAAGTGTCATTCAACGAAAACAAAATAAAGAAATAAACTAGAACTCAATCTTAGCTATTTGTTAACTTGAAGAAAGTACTTTAAGAAAGAATAATAAATTTTCTTAGATTATTAAACTATTCTATTTATTAATTACTCTATATTATTCCAAAAATCTGCCACCTGGGATCAAGGGTTAAGGCGGCGGCCCTTTAAATAATTATAATATATTTCTTAATATAATGCCAAACAATATGCAGAATATTATTGTGAACTTGTCCTTACATAATTATTGTATGTACATGAAGTATTTATTATCATGTGCAAAGTAAAATTTTCCAACCAAAGAAAAGCTGTGACAAAAGCTTTTAAGCGGAAACTTTAACTTGAAAACTCTTGAGAAAGTACTAAAAGCTTTATTGTTAATACAAAGTTTAATGAATATCACATTAAATGAATAAACCGAGACAATACTATTTCTGAAAAGAGTCGAGACTTATTATTTTCAGGATGCTGCTTTTATTTATTACAGATTTTTAAACAATAGTAAGTTTTTCTAAATTATATGGTTTACTGTGTAAATTAACAAATACAAAAAAATGTAGTTTAGTAAGCCAAGCTAAAATGAGGCACAGTTGCAAATTAAATGAAATCATAGTATTCTTTTTCCAAGCGATGTTATCATGATGTACTTTGGTCTCCCAATTGGATTGTATTTACAAATTACAAAGTAAGATCTGCTTTTCAAGAGTCCACTCAGTAACTCCTGTTCAGTTTTGTCTTTTAGTAACAGGAACGACTAGTCCTTAATGTCGCTCCTTCAGTTAACTAAAATTTATCTTTACAACCCTCTATCATTGCTAGTTCTAAAGATAATCTGCTGGATCAATCTTTAACATAGTATCACCGGACTAAAACTTTGAACCTTCGAAAATTGAATTTAAACCTAACCCTATGTATATCGGATTTGGCATAACAAAGAAGAAGTGATGAACAATTGCGGATTCACCAATTATTGGATTTATGACTTAAGGCAATGTTTTAAACACTTGATTATTTTTTAATCCATTAAATAATCTATTTTACGAATTAATTCGCTTTTATTTACTTGGTTTCCCATTAGAGGAAAAGTGAAAGCTGAGCTTTTATTCAAGATTCTATGCACCTCTATATGGGATATACCTACATGGTCACCATTTGCTCTGAACTCAACCATCTAAAAAATAATATACAGGTCTGCAAGGCAGTTATGTTTTTTGTTTGTTTTCTCTTACTTGCAATAGGTGGAATTATTGCAAGCGTGCCAACAAAATTGCAAACTTGAGTTTTACTATTATTTATGAAAATGTTGAAAGGTTATTTTTATTTGTGTTTATTTTCTCTTAAGGTGGCATTTTATTTCGTTTAAAAAGGTCACCTTGCTTCACAGGCTGTCTTCACCAGTTGAAGGAACGTCAGCCAATCAGCTTTGGCCGCCCAGCCAATACCAACACTCCCGGTTTATTGCGCCCTTTCTGCAATCCGTATCTGCAGCAGTGATGGGTAGCGATGGGCAAAACGAGTCCGCTGTCGGATTTATTGGTTCTCGAATCAGCCCAGGATCGAAACAGATTCCAAAAACTCGTTCAACGGTTTCTTCACGGATTTTTAACTTTTGATGCTAAAGTGGCCTTTACTTTCGTTCAGATGTCGTTTAATTCGTTAAATGTTTAAACTGATAATTAACTTCATTTAACTGCATTTATTGTTCATAATAAAAACAGTAAACTAATAAATAGCAACAATATATTTTTTGTTTTTAATATTTTATACTCCAGTTTTATGAATAATGTTAGGCTACACTTCTAACATAGCATTTAAACAATTTCATAAATTAAGCTCTAAAGGAAAAAATTGAACAATAAATGAAATGTAGAAAACAACACAAGTAATCAAATATCATTTTTAAAAATAGCACCAAAGATAAAATTTAACTTAACATGCGTAACGCCCTCTCCCCCTAGCCTATTTCATGTACGTCAGTCGCTCAATCTTATGTAAAATGAAACTTCATGTATGTCATTCATTTATTATATTACTTTTTAATATTATTTTTCTAATAAACATTTTTAAAAAAAACCTTGTATAACATTTAAAAAATAAAATATATATACATAGAGAGCGATCTGTCGTTAGAAAAGTATAGATGAATTCACTTTCAGGCAGTACTGAATTTGGAACGAGTTTTTGGAGCGTTTCTATTGGCTAGATTCAGGGATTTGATTTATTTGTTCACTCGGAACCAAATAATTAAGTAACTCCGGTATCGAGTCTAGTCGGTTCCAGGGATTCAGCCAATGAAAGTGTTCAGCAATGAAGTGCTGAAATCGGATTCAGAAATTCATTCTAAGTTCCGTTGCTGCCTTTAAGTGAATCCATCTATACTTTTCTAGCACCAGATCGCTCTGTATGTATATAAATATGTACATTTTATTATGTAACTAGATGACCTCCTTTAAAAAATATGATTAAGTTGAAAATAATTTGTTGTTAAATTATAATTATTTATGTTTTTAATGGAATAATTGTAAAATTCCATTATTGTAATGTTAAATTATAATTATTTATGTTGTTTGCAATGGAAATGAATTAAGACAAATACTGTATATTGATTATTCAATTATGGAATTATTGGCAGCGTAAAAAATTTCTACTAGGAATTCACAACTAACGTCCTACCATCTTTATTTTAAGCTTACCACATTTATTATTATGGTTTGTGGTTGTAAAATATAAAGTTAGACTCGTGCAATTGGTTCTTTCAACACGGGCGCTACACAGTTTAATACTTAATTTACGAGCTATAACTATTTTAATTTAATTTTAAATAATACAAAGTTTCATTTAATTTTGCTGAAACCAGTTTATTTAAAAATAGAGATTTGAATGAACTCGTTCCACCACTGGATTCGCTAATCCGCTCCAAAGTCCCATCACTAATCTGCTGCAGTAGTACGCCTCGAAATTTTCAGTAAGTTAAGTTAGCTATTAAATAATAACTTCGATCATTACCTACAAGTACTATAAGGTACTCATTCAACGCTTTTCCAGACTTCACTGCTCTGAGGTTTTTCTTTCGACATTTTTACACTTCACCCGTTAACTGGAGGACAAGAAAAACGGACCTTTACTTACCTATCATCTTTTCATATTGTAAGTACAAAAAAGGAAAAAAGAATTGTAAAATGTAGTTTTCTGATTGGAATTTCAATTCTGACAATGTTATCGTTAATGTTTGCAACGTAACAAGTGACCCAAAAAGTCACCAGACCATTTAAAATTCGAATATAATTTTTTTTCATTTCTGATTATTAAAATGTAATTCTTATATATGAATTATAAAGAATTAGTAACCTTGTAAAAATAATCGGAGGTTATAAACAAAGTCAATGATAAACTGTGCTATCCAAGGAGCTTAGACCTTGTCGATAACCAACCAAGCACCATTGCTAATGAACAAAATGGTGACCATTTGAAGGATGTAAATGTCAAAACTAATTAAAAATTACTTCCGAGAAGTGTATTTTTGTCCATAAAAGAATAAATGTGATTTTAAAAATAAAAGAGTAATTCCTCTTTAAAACGGTCTGACGGATTTTAGAGCCACTACGTATCATATTCAATAAATGTACCTACCTATATATGAAGTAATAATGTAATGAATCCATATAACTATTAGAAAGAGTAATTTTACATTCCACTGACAATTTTGAAGCAGAAAGTTGCGCTTTAATCTTAGGTTCGTTCCATAATTTGTTATGGCATTTAAATATTTATTTCGATTGCTCTGTTTACTAGATGGAATTATTTAAACACCAGCAACTATGTCATTGGTTAAACCATTTCTTTTTTGTCTTTGCGGAGGTTTGAAACAAGTTAAGAATGTCATATATTAAATGAATCCGAGGAGATTAAATAAATCCTGTAATTTCATCTGTGGTGATAATGATTATATAATAAATGAAATAAAAGGGTTTTTCAGAGTTATAATATATATTATATTTCATTCACTAAAGGATATATTAATACAAATTCAAGCTTTGAAAATAAAAGTGTAAAATAGAAGGAAATAAAAGGAAAAATAGAAATGAATTGTGCATTAGATTAATAAATTTAAAAAAAAATACACTTTAAGCAATTTCTATCATAGCAGAGCCCATTATTTCTTGTAATTGTTTTGAATGAAATAATGCAACCAAAGTTAATTTTCCTTGTGCTAAAGGTGTCACTGATGCTTCGATTTTCATGTTCTCTTCAGGTAATACATTTCTAAATTGAAACAAAAAAAAAAAATCTTAATAGTAGAGCAATTCAGTTTGGAACTTGTCAAGGAAAATTTTGATTAAATTAAAATCGATTCTCTAACATATCATCAAACAATTCTTTCAGTAGTACTAGGTATTCACTTAATTTTCCTCCATAATTTCAGATTATAATTAAAAATATTTACCTAAAAGGTAATTTTTGATATTTCATTAACCCTGGGCAATCAAAAGCCAATTGACAGTCTGTCAATTCTAGTTTAAGTGGATTTTTTAATTTGAAGAATATTTTACCAGGTTTTCCCACTTTAAGTGATCCATCAACCTGAAATTAAAAAAATAAATAAATAAATAAAATAAATCTTGTACTTTATTAAACAATTATTATAAGAAAAAAAATCTTCTAAAAATGATTAAATTTATACCTCAACAATTAAAGAAGGTTTAGTAATTTGGAAATCATCTTCTCCAGCCCAAGTTTGTTTAGTCTCGTCAACAGTTGCCAATATGTATGTTTTTAAAAGACTGAATTCCACCAGTTTGCCAATATAATCTTCCGGTTTTACCTCAATTTTAAATTGTTTCTCTAAAATATAAATGGAATTCATGTTTTTATTGATGATTATTCTTAAAAGATTTTTATCTCTTCAGATAAAGATTTTCATTTACTGTATTAGTTTGACTCAACCGAATTATTCATAAAAGAAAGGCGTTCTTAAACTACTACTTAAAGCTGTGATTCTTGCAAAGTATATTAAGAAGATCATAAGTTAGATGTCTAAAAACCTTTTCTTAGAATCTTCAGAGGCAATGCCAATCCTAAATTATTATTATTATCAAAAACGGGTGCCCAAAGGCGCGGGACCTAAGCCTATGTGGCTCTTATCCCCCGATAGCCCCCCGTAACCCCTTAATTAATCTCCCCCGGTAACTTGCCGGTTAATCTGCAATATCCCAAGATATCCCTAAACTCCAACTTGCCCAGGCAATCCTGCGGGAGTGGTGTCCTCCCAAATATACGAAACCTAGTTCCAGCGAAACGGGGACACTGGATATAAGTAGTGAAACACCGTTTCCCTAACTCCGTCATCACAGTTCTGACAAATGGGACTCCGCGTCCTCCCTATGTTAAACAAGTGACTGGACACCCAAGTGTGTCCAGTCACTATCCCTACCAAGGTTCTCAAACCCGTCCTACTAAGAGACAGGAGATACTCCGAATTCCCTGCTTGCTTGCCTTTATGAATCTTTTAGCTTGGAGGCACCCCTGCGTGTCCCCCCAGCGTTTCTCCAAAGCTCTCGTCTCCCAAAGTCTAATCTGTTTGTCGCGAAACGTCTTTGTAACGGCCAGGGCTGGTTCAGGACCACAAAATGGTAATGATGATCCCTCCCTGGCCAGCCGATCCGCCCTCTCATTGCCCTCTATTCCCGCATGTCCGGGTATCCAATAGAGATGCACCTTACCCCTCCGAGCCAAAGCGTTAAGCCTTCTCCTACATTCTCCCACTAATTTCGAACTCCACCAAGGCTTACTCAAAGCCCTTAGTGCGGCTTGACTATCGGAGAAGATCCGCACTTCCTTAAACTCTCCTAGCCACTCCCCCACAAGGTGGCAGCATTCAATGATGCCCACCACCTCAGACTGGAAAACAGTGGCCAAACCACCCAAGGCCACCGAACTCCCTCTATCCAACTCCTGAAACCATGCTCCCGCCCCCGACAGGCCAGTACCCTCCTGCCTAGAGCCATCTGAATAGCAGCGAATAATACCGCTGCCCGACTCCGTTGGCCTCGTGAGGTTATCATCCCCTATACTGCCAATCGTAATCTCATAATCTCTCTCAAATCCCCATTTCTTGCTCGTCTCATCAAGTTTGGATAGCAGAAATCGGTTCACTCGCCAAATTTCGTCCTCGATCCTAGTGTGATCCCCCCGGAAGGTTCTCACCCATTCTCCCTTGCACCTCATTCTGAGGTACCCTTTCATTGCCTCTCCCACTACCACATACTGAAGGGGGATTAGCCCCAGCAGCATCTCTAATGCCACCGTCGGTGTCGTTCTCATCGCGCCAGTAATAGCCAAACAGGCCGTGCGCTGTACTCCCAACAGCTTCTTGCTATTCCTCCCAACCCTAAATAGTAATATCCGAAAAATTTTAATGAAAATGTTTTATTACAATGTTAAGAACAATAATGTTTGCCTCTCTTGTAATTTTCTCGTTCAATTCCATTCTAGGTATATTTGCTGGAAATAATCTTTTCTACATCTTTTCATTTCGTTCTCGGATTTCTGCAATTTCGTATCCTACACTTTCATAGGCAAATCTGGCAATCTTTACTTTAACAATCGTCTTGTTATGTCTACAACTCTTAACCTACATATGTCTATAACAATTTTATTTGCAGTTTTAATCTATACATTCTTCATATTATCTTATTGTTTTTTTATTTAGCAGAGATTTTGGTGCAGAATCAGCACTTTGGTAACTTGAATTTAATTTAGCTGAATAATGATGATGATACAGGATTCATTGCTGTAAGTATGCAATAAGAGAGGGAATTCTAAATATAATCTTTTTAAAGAGTAGGCAAACTATCTATACCTATACTCAGCCCAGAAATTAAAGAAAGAAGGACTTGGAAAAAATTAAAGAAGTGTATGAGAAGGCAGTGCTTTGCAAGAAGGCAAATTATATCATTTGGATACGTGCTCCTTGTTATAAGTCCATCAATAGTTAACTCTAAGCTATTCTCTCTTCTGCGGATAATCACCGCTGTAATAGACATATTTGTCATTTTCAGTTCTTTTTTTCAGTCACACTAAAGAACTGAGAAAGTCAAGATCACTGAATTGAAGAACTAAGAAATGTAGTAAGGGTTTATTGTTTGCAATTTTTCCAGTATTTATGCATCGCCACCAGTGACGTTAGTGGTAGTGTACTGGAAATCAGTAAATCCATCCACATTGTAAGAATCATGACAACTCTTCAAAGGATACACTTTCAAGACGAAAAATTCTCTGCCTTATCATAAATTAACATGTTCTTCATATTTCAAATCAACCCAGAGATTTATTCGTACTATCCAAAAATGCCATCAGACTCGATGCGGTTGGGACATATACCTGAGCTCTTATATCCAGATAATGAAATCAAAGCAAACCTATTACAAACCTAAATAGGTAAGCCAATGATAATCGAAGAAAAATTTCTTTATTTTTCTTCGCAATCCGGGGAACATTATAGAAAGTGACAACGAATTCACTTCATTATTCTTCATGTTTCAACTTATGGAAGCAGCAAATATAGAATTTCTAGACTTTTTTATTAATCAAACATTTGTTCCTAAGCTGCAGAATAAAGGACCTTAATTTCACTCATCTCTGTTTTCTAGTTTAAGGTAGCCAGTCACTAATTTGAAACAAGTTCATGAATTTCCGTGTGACCAGGGTTACATAAAAAACTGATAAAAATCAGTTCGAAAATAGATCCCATGATTATAACTATCATATATTAGAGTATTATGCAATTTTTTTGCCTTCTTCAAAGCAAGAAAGCACTATAATCCTTCAAGAAGTGCAAAAAAAAAAGTTACAACAAATTTCTAGATTTTATTTGAATATTCAGCGCTAAGTTTATTCCAAAGGAAGGTAACTTTAATTAAAGTATTAAAAATAAAGTAAAAATAAATTAATATTGTTATGAGTGAAGGCAACATACTGCTCTTTGGACCAATTTCCACCGTATTTGAGACTTTCTTTATTGTATGTCCTCTGACTCCATTATAAAAAAGACTTATCAGTGTTACAGCTATTTGCACATTTCTCTTTTCATTGACTGTATTCTGAAATAGAAACAAATATTGTCAATATCCAATCAGAGCCGGATATTAAGCGAAGGTAAGACCTATAGCGTTTGTAATGAAAAGGCTTTTAAATTAAAAAAAAAATGGTTAATTTTTATTAGACCGTATATGTTAATTTATTTAATAAATATTAGCATATCTATTTCATAAATAAAAAATGACAAAACTACAATTTATTTGAATGTAATGTCAAAGATGGAACTAGCCTCTTATCATAATAAATTCCCCGTCCCAATAGATATCAATACCAGTAGGATTGATTATTTTGTTGATCGTTATAAAATGAGGACAGATCATACAAATAAATCGCATACCTCTTTAAGGATATGTTATTCTTATTTAGGTATCATTTTTAACTTATTGTTTTTTAGGGATGATTTGCTACCTTTATGTCGTTAGGTGTACATTCCATGTAATGGATTTTTCTGAGTAGCTACCTGTCTGTATGACTTACAATTTGCCGAACAAAGACAAGTTTATGCGATTGTTGCGGCTATGAATTGTATTAAATACTCTTAACAATCAATCAGCATGATAATAGTGTTATCTTACTTTGGAAATTCACACGGATTAATTGTGAAATACAGTTTATACAGTATAATCTAAACCGTGAAGAAAGAAAGACTGTGAGAAAAATATGGCCATTTAAGGAGTGATAGCAATAAAAATTTGTTTAAAAAAAATGGCTATCTTGGAAGATCCTGATCTGATGAAATTCAGCAAAAAAGAACGAAACACTTAGATGACTATACAAACTGTAGTTCCTAGAAGCGGATTTCTGTCCAAAAAGATGATAGTCCTAATAAATATCATGGTCACAATGTAGCACTTATTTGAAGTGGCTCGATCAATTGATGTAAATTGGAAACTTTGGCAGTAGATAAATGGACTTTTAGGCAAATAGTCGGAATGGTAAGAAAAAAGGCTGATGGGTAGGCCGAGGCTCCAGACCAAAACACTGATTATTAATTAATTATTAGAACTGTTAATAGAACATATAAAAATGTTAAAAGTCATACTTCCATGAATAAATCAATGGAGAAAGTCTTTCCAATGTAAACTGACTCAATGTCAGGTAAAGTGAATACGATTTCTTCAACTTCCTTTCCTTTTTCAAGTTCATAAACCTCACAAGACCTAGAACTGCACTTGAAAGCTGCTCTAAATAAAGCCAATCTTTCTTCTTTACTTCCTAGAAAATAAAATAAGTTTATTTAATTATTTTAGAGTTAGGCGCCATAAAGTCTAGTGATTTGATTTGTAGCTTGATAGGTATCGCCTATGTTAACACATGTATTTACAATTAATCTGAATAATTCAGTGAAGTATTTTTGCCAACCCCTGCTATGAACCTGATGCTTTGTTAAGATACTTTGTCGTACGTACGTAAAGCCCACCAGAAAGTAGATAGTTACTTTATTTTTTAGCCCGCAGGGGTATCTGTTGCATGCAGTTACTTGGGGAGTAGCGACCCCACTGGTTATCACAGCTCAGTACTCCATGCCTTCGTCAGAACAGTACACAATCACTTACTCACCACATACATACACAACTTCTCTACATATACTATAGCTGTACAAGCTTCACATACACTCTACACTTTACAGACAAGGACAAACACAGTACACAAACTAGGGTCTCCGTCCCTAATTAATTGGCGGTCATTAATTAGAGTATTAATGAACAGAATATCTACAAATGAAAAGTCGCAGGAAGCTCAAACTTGTTTTTCCGGTTAAGTACTATCAACGCATCAAACACGAAGATTTCGAGCAAAATCCATCAACGGACGTGCGACCTTTACTGAATGGTTTTTCGTGATTTAAAAAAAAAAAAAGCTTAAACACCTATCACTTTTATTTGTAATATTTTCCCGGAAAAATCGATTTTTTGGAGGGTTTCTGGGGGAACAGTAGCGTTACGTTTATTTCTAAAGCAAAACTTCAGTGAAATTTATGGTTTTACCACCTACATAATAATATTAATATTCATTAGAATCATTGATAGAATTCAAAATTTGAATATATAAATGAACCATAGAACATCGATGCGTATACATCGACGCGTATACAAAGGACATCCACGCTGTCTTGGGTTGCATAAGGTTATATGGCTGCAAGGCTAGAGACTGGCATAGATACAAAAAAAAAAAAATCTGGTATGAAACACTCACACAACTTTCTCTTACTCCAGTTCTCAAAATTATAATTGACAAATTTTCTAGTTAGAATGATATTCGTCGAAAACTGTTCAGTAAAAGCGCACTTCCTGTTTACTAATTTTCTTGAAACTTATCGGAACTTTCTATTTATTTTTAATTATTTTGTTTAGATGGTAGAATTGTATAATCAACTATGATAACACTTTAGAGAAAAACGTAACCCCCACATTTCCACTTAAAATGTGCCCTTAAATGAATTTTCCAGAGAAATGTTTTAAATAAAAGTTGTAGATCTTTGTATGTGTAGTTTATATAGAAAGTTTCAAGAAAATTGTCAGAGCCACGTTTGAGAAAATCGCGAAAAAATGAAAAATTCGTCTAGTAATCGCACTTCCGGTCATCAGATTATTTTCAAACTCGGAATTTCAACAACATATTTAATTCTAATTAACATTATTTAGATGATAAAATTGTCTAATAAACTGAAATAGCACTTTAGAGGAAGCCGTAACCCCCCTCTTTCAAAAGTACCCTTAAATGAATTTTTCCAGAGAAATGTTTCAAATAAAAGTTGTAGCTCTTTGTAAGTATAGTTGATGTATCAAGAAAATCGTTGGAGCCATTTTTGAGAAAATCGCAAAAAGTAAAAAAAAAACTAGTACTAGGACTAGAACTAGGACTTCGGTTGAGGAATTTTGACGTATAACATACTGTCAGATCCCATGGTGATACCTAAACGGAATATCAAGTTTCAACTTTCTACGGTTTTTCATTTTTGAGCTATGCTGTTCACATACACACACTCACACACACACACACACACACACACACACACACACATACACACACACATTTCTAAAAACCATTTTTTGGGCACAGGGGATCTCAAAACGGATATTTCCGGTGAAAACTCGATATCGAAAATTTGACACGATTACAATAATTTCTCTTACTAAGGGAGTAAGAGAAAGTAAAAAAAAGAGGAAAAATTGTTGAGACCTGTAAACTGACAAGAAATACTTCCTTTTACAACAGCATTAGCAACCACTTGTGTATTGTACATATACGGATACGCAAGGGATCTATAAGATCTACTAAGTTGTATGGAACTTCGTTTTGAAAGCAACTCCCTGTACATATTACTGAACTCAAAATAGCTTTAACTGATATTACGAAGTTTGTTGAGTGATGGTAGTAAGCATCGCCACTTGTTTCTGAAGCAGAGTCTTTGATAATGTGTAAATAATTATAATAAAATGCTAGGACAAATTGTTTGAAGGTACAGTGGATCGAATGCGGACCGCTCGCGCAAGGAAAGAGCCGGCTCTGCATTTACTATTGTAATCATAAACATTTCCAAATATTCGTTCATTAAGGATTTTATAAACTAGGACAAAAATTATCTTTTGTTTCAATTTATTTTGTTTTTCACTAGCCTTCAGGATTTTTGTACTGATGCATGACGTCATCTTGATCTCTTTCTCCGTTTGGATCAAAAATATGAGGTCTCTTAGTCAACAGTTTATAACCAACACTGCAAATATAGTAGTTTAAATTAAACAACGAACATTTCAAAACAATTACCCTTTTTATTATAATCATATTAAATATATATAAATAAGAGAAAGATCTTTAATTTAGTTACTTATATCCTAATTTCATTACTTACTAGTCAATATTTGTCTTTATTTTTTTATAACCCAGTAGAGCTTCCTCATCTTCCTTCCAGTCGACTACATCAGCATTCACTTCAGCAATTTTCTCTGCGACATCATACTCTAGGCCAACTTCTCCTCTTTTAATTGCCTCCAAAGATGATGGTCCAGTGTCTTTGATATTATATTATTATAATTAAAATGATGATTGTTTCATATACAATAAATCAACAGTTTCATAGCAACCAAGTGTCGCACATACTTAAAGTTGCATCAATAGCTTGCCATCCTCCATACCCGGCCGGTAGGTCAGGTCTGGCCATCCAAACATCAGTCCATGCATGGAAATTCCAGAGCGATTCACTCTCAAAATTTAAAAATTCGCCATCTTTATCAAAGTAATTATCAACAGTCAAAGAATCGTCATAATCTTGAGCAGAAACAACATTGGTCACCACTCTGGCTGGTAGTCCTATAGCTCGGCATACTGAAAAATAAATACTTTCATATTGTACGAGAATTTGAATCGAACTGATTTGCATGTTCATTGTCTAAAGTCTGATAGGATCATAGTTATCCTAAGTTATTGTTACCTTAAATGATATATTTGGATGGCAATTTTTAATGGTTGCTAAATCAAGTTGTGTGAAAATAAATTAAATAATTTATTAATTTAGTTTAAAAAATGAGTGAAAAGTTGAAGAAATAAAGAAATAATAAAAACAGTAGAAGAAATCAAGAATTGAAGAAATAACTACTGTCATGTTAAAAAGATATTATAACTTGACTATCACTAAAGAATTTTTTTACAAAAATGTGGATGAAACATAATTTTTTAATAAGACTAGAAAGATAACATTCGTTTTTATCGTATTTCTATTAGCAATTTGTTAAACAATGGATACACAACACTATACACTTGGAGAGTGAAAAGCTATTGAGTGGCAGAGAACCTAGGCTTAATGGCAATTTTATAATAATGGAACCATGAATGCCTTGACCATTGCTGGGAAAGAGCTGCCCGGAAGTGAATCTCTTCATATAAATTCACCAGGAAGAAAAAAAAAAAACTTTTTGCACAGCTGGATATTAGAGCTAAATTAAGCAAATTGTTGACCACTTAAGAGAAGCAAAGCCTCCTAACCTCCAATAAGAAGAACGGCTGCAGAAAGGTTGTGATCATCTAAGAGTTCCTTTTTATTCATGTAGTGGGATGAGTACATGCTCTAAATTCTTTACTGATAAAGCTGTTTGGTGGATTATAAAATTGGCTATTTACTCTGGAGGTCTTATCATGCTCCTTGTTGTCATAGATAACTCATACTGTTCGTAATGTCCATGAAATTAATGACAGGCCGTCTAATTATTCATCGTGGGAAAGAACAAACTCCTACACTATCCAATACCACTCTGGACTCGTGTAGCTCTCCAGAGAAAAACAACAAAACATTCAGATACAGATTGAAAATCCAGTCTCGCACCTGATAAACAGATCATCTGTGGATCATATTCAAAAAGGATCTGGCCTAAGACTGATTATGTAGAGCATTTCCTTATGTACAATGTCCTGGAAGAAAATTCCAACAGTGAAGAGAAGTTCGTGAAAGGCGCCGCAAAAACTCACTATCAGCCAGGTTAGGACCTCTAATCAGTATTATGGTAAGCCGAGAACCCACTAAGCCCATCTGAAATAGACAGATATGTGTGACAAGAGTGCCACATGCGAGTTCCATTGCAGAGAAATTTTGTTACCCTTAGAAACTTCTGGGTTGCGGTCTATTGGAAAACTGTGACAAGACACCAGTAGCTTACGGATCAATAACAAAATGTTAATTATGACTGTTTTTAATTCAGATTCTTTTAATAATAAATCAACGTGTAAATAAATACCAATATTAAGCGTAATATTTAAAAAGTAAAAAATTGAAATAAATATTGCATAAAATATCACAATTCCAAATATAATAAGCGGTTTACCACAATAGATAAGGGTATGACAAGTTATAAATATAATATCCAACATTTTGGAATGCATCTTAGTTATTTAACATTTGTAGCCTCATGTCAAATAAATATGAAACATTAAAGTTCGGTTAGGTATGTCAATATATTCATATACATTGTACAATGTGGTTAATGTTTTATGTGAAATCTAGCCCAGCTCATTTCATAGAGATTAATAATGAACGTGATTTTCAAAATAATGTTATAAAATAATTAATAAATTGTGTTTTAGTTTTCATCAAATGATCTACTTGTTCTTGAACCTTCTGGGCAAAATCTTGCGCTCAAGATTTTTCCAAAATATATAGATATATGTGTATGTGTATATTAATCTGATTGTAATATACAAGGTCCGTTCAATAAGTAAAATGACAAATGGTTATTGGTGGATTAAATGAATCTCCCAATTTATCTATTTTTTTTTCGACATAATCCCCCAAATTCATTTATACATTTGTCCCATTTCTCTACTAGTTTTTTATGCCAGTAGTAATAAATTCTTGAAAATTGTGAGCCAGTTTTACAAATTTGTTGTCCACTTCTTCATCGATGTGGTTAAAAATTTGACGCCACATAAAAGGCTCCTTGATAGGAGAAAGCAAGCAAGTAATTTGATTGTGCGAGATCCATGCTATGTAGGCGGATCTGACAGAGCTTCCCTAGCTAATTTTTCCACTAGTTTCCTGCGTCTAGTGCACAGTGATGGGGGGGGGGAGGAGCGTTGTCTGGAGAAAGAGTTCTCCTTGCCTCTGCCAACCAATTGTTTTTTCACATCGCAGGTACCACATTTCTTCTAATACTGACTTTGCAATACCATGATTTGTAATACCAATCCTTCAAAAAAATCACAGAAAAGTGAATCTTTCACTTTTCCAAATATCCTTAATAATACTTTGCCGGCTAACAAAGTTGGTTCTTAAATTTTTTCTGGGTATTCTGGATATATTACCACTTCAGAAACTCTTTCGCTTATATGGCTGACCATTCAGAACGAAAGGGTTCATAGATAAGGATCGCCTGGTCAGGAGAAGACTCTTCTCCTAAGACAAGAAGCCTTTTGCACCATTTAAAATACCTTATTAATGTGCACATTGGAACATATGTACACAGCGAATCTGAGAACTTAGATTTGAAAGCTTTGGTAAAAATTAGCTTTCGACCAAATTTTTCTACACTTCTAGTCCAAGAAGGATAATTTGGTCAAATCAAGCGCTTAAAGACTACTGGGCGCTTGAAAAGCAAATGTACCACTTAAGCTCTGAATAATCTTTTTTAGTTTTGCCTAGAAAAAGAGTAAACTGGTGTTTGGTAAATTGATTTGGCTGCGGTTTTGACTTTTGAGAAAAGCAAAATCGAAGAGTACTGCCTTCAGTTAGGCGAAGTTTGTTTGGTCTCCGCTATTCCTTAAGTGGAATTTGATAAATAAAAAGAAGAATTTACTTATAACATCCAAAAACTGTCTGAGAAATCTTTAGTCTGTACGAGTAAGAAGATATTCATGAAGTAGAATTGTTGCGAATCTTATTTTGCTCAATGGAAGTAATTTAGGGCAGAAAGATAACATACGATAATTTTGTATAGAATTTCAAATAAAAACGTAAAATGTGTTTAAGAATATTATATAGATTACTGAAATATTTAAATTACTAATATATATATTATTTACATGAACAGGCGACTGAAGCAAAAACCCAACACTGGCCGTACTTTACTTGAGTACCAGTTTCTGAATATTCTTTCAAAATTGGTGCAGAACCCGTCCATAAAGATGGATTAGTGCCATCTTCATAGCTACCAGACCAATTACCTTCAAGTATGCTGTGCTGTAAAATAAGAAGTATTACTGAAAAATTGTTTATTGACTGCAAGCAATAAAAGATCAAATAATATAATTACTCCTAATAAGAGAAAGTATTGTAATTGCGTCAAATTTTCGATATAGAGTTTACACTGGAAATATCCGTTTTGAGGTCCCCAGAGTCCAAAAAAGTGGTTTTTAGCAAATGGTCTGTGTGTGTGTGTATGTAAGTATGTATGAATGTGAACAGTATTGCTCAAAAACGAAAAAACCGTAGAAAGTTGAAACTTAATATTCCGTTTATGTATCACAATGGGATCTGACAGTGCGCTATACGTCAAAATTCCTCAACCGGAAGTCCACTTTACTAGTTGTTTTTTTTACGATTTTCTCAAAAATGGCTCCGAAGATTTTTCTTTAAACTTGAAGTATCAAATACACATACAAAGAGGTACAACTTTTATTTGAAACAATTCTCTGGATAAATTCATTTAAGGGTACTTTTGAAAGAGGGGTGTGATTACGGCTTCCTCTAAAGTGCTATTTTAGTTAATTAGACAATTTTGTCATCTAAATAATGTTAATTAGAATTAAATATGTTGTTGAAATTCCGAGTTTGAAAAAATCGGATGACCGGAAGTGCGTTTACTTTACCACTTTACTAAATGATTTTTTTACTTTTTCGCGATTTTCTCAAACATGGCTCTGACAATTTTCTTGAAACTTTCTATATAAACTACACAAAGATCTATAGCTTTTATTTAAAACATTTATCTGGAAAATTCATTTAAGGGCACTTTTTGGGGAGGGTGGGTTACGTTTTTCTCTAAAGTGCCAGCATTGTTGATTATACAATTCTACCATCCAAACAAAATTAATTAAAAATAAATAGATGGCTAAAGTTCCGAGTTTCAAGAAAATTGGTATACCGGAAGTTTGCTTTTACTGAACAGTTTTTTCAGTTTTCGACGAATTTCATTCGAACTATAAAGTTTGTCGATTATAATTTTGATAAATGGAGTAAGAGAAAGTTGTATGAGTGTTTCAACCAGATTTTTCTTTACTATTGGTACTCTGGCAAAATAGTAGAGAACCAAATTTCGTAATAATTGTTGGAGGAACATTTTAATTTATAGCGCATAAAATGTAACTTATTGGGTCCCCCAAACACCAATTTTTTTCTAGTTATAAATTTCGCTATCCGTTCAAAATATTATTTTGGCAGTCTGTACATCGTCGCTAACGAGAAACAAATTGAATCACAGATTATCAAATTTCTGTGGCCTTCCTGTGAGGAAAATTCTGAAAAAGCATTTTTTGATTGTTTAACGGGTGTGCATTTTAAGATAGTAAATAAATAGAAAAGTAAATAGCGGGTCTCAGAGAGAATTAAATAACCTTTAATTCTTTGCAAATACATCTACGTAACAACAAGTCCTCACTCAACTTTCAAGGGGGTTTCATACCAATACGGATAGTCAAGCTTGTTAAAGCTGAATTTGTGGCGTTCACTTCCAAATTGGTTCTAGAATATTCTAGAACAATGGATGAGTTATCTTCTTATCTTAGATATGTGAATCTTCAGGTGATGAGGAAGGGATGGTTTTGCTATAAAGGCTTTACTCCAAGATAGGTCTTGGTCCCGGAGCGCCGGAGTTGATATTGGCAGGTGATTGCCAAACTTCCAGGGATGGGGACCTTCACACCATTCATTCAAAATGATGGTCACAGGTTCAAAGTGATATTTCACTGCAATGTTGCTAAGTCTTTTATGGACTCTCTAAACTATCCATAGGGCTTTATGATTAAGGAAACATCACTTTACAAGAATATCGGGTCTCTTTTGCAGAATTTGTGAGGAAGAAAAGGAAACCTTAATTCATCACGTCTTTTTTGGTTAAAAGAAGGAGGTCAAATTCAACATATAATGATCGAAGAAGAATGTCTGTGGACTAGTTTGAGCTGATTTCCCTTAATGTTATTATCCACTTTAGTTGGGACATCTAAGACTTTTAAGTGGACTGAGCATAGAAATAGAGTTCCTGCCTATTCCCAGCTTGTTGTAGTTATTATACAGCTTCTTTAGAGAAGATGTATGAATATAGGAATGGCTGGATAGCTAAGAGTTATCCCTTCTTATAAGATGGCTATTTCCAATATTGCTTACCGTATCAAATGTCAGCCTGGCTAACTGTATTGGATCACCTTTCTCATGATAACTCAAGTCGGATTTTTTGAGTAAATTTCTAATAATTGGCAGTACATGAGCTTCAAATTGGCCAAATAACCAATGACGACCTATGGCTGAATTTTTTGCACCAACATAAACTTTACCAACATCATTCATTATATATTCTTCCAATAAGTGAGTGTCGGGCATAAACACGTTATCATCTAGATACAGATAATAATATTCATTTAAATATTTTTGTAAAACTATTTTAAGATTATGCAAATTACGATTAGTCT
Organism: Triatoma infestans; assembly: GCA_011037195.1. Classification (NCBI taxonomy): domain Eukaryota; kingdom Metazoa; phylum Arthropoda; class Insecta; order Hemiptera; family Reduviidae; genus Triatoma; species Triatoma infestans. The sequence continues at coordinate 44,175 of JAAEAF010002338.1, forward strand.
TATTCTATTACCTTTGCTCCATGGATTGAGTAAAAGATAAAATATTTCTGGATGCTCATAAGTTTCACTTGCAAGATGTGATCTTAGATCAGTTTTTATAATTAACTTCCAAGCCCCGATGGGTGTTCTTATTGGGGTTCTCATCTAAAAAAAAAAAAGAAAAGTTATTTACTCTAGTTCTATTTCTAATTAGAGAGTAAGATTTAATAAAAGTGATTTTTCAAAGCTTTCATCTTATTAATGGCTATTTAAAAAATTAAAAATAAAATAAAGTTTTGTAAAGTTGTTCATTAAATTAATGTCTTTTTAATCTAATCAAATGAAAATCCATTCATAACGAATCATGAAATATGATTGCCTTGAAAATTCATAAACAGTTATTAGAATGAGAAAATTCAAAGTGTCCCTCTTTCTTATAATTTGATCGAAAGGGATAAGTGCAATTTTGGCTAAGGTTTCTTTCGCCGTCATAATATGGTGCAAGTAATGTAAACTGCACTTTCCACCCTCTTTTAATGATGTTGGCCGACATGACGAATTATACAGAGCAAGCCCATTTTATCTCTTATAGAAGAATTTGTAACAAGTTGCAGACAGGTTTTGCCACTGAAGACCAAAAAAAATCTCGTTATAAAAAAAATGTATACAGCTCCTTTCTTACAGCAATTTTCACAGTTCGTTATTTTTACTTTCTATTATTACTAATAAGTGCAATTACCGATCCTGTTAAACTTTTCTAAATTCAGTTCTGTTGCAAATACATGTTTTTTTTTTAAGGTGTACATACTTCAGACATCTGCTTTACTGATCCCAGGATGTGAAAAACTGTGATTATCATTATCCCAGAACATGAAAGAAAGGTTCTGAACTCCTTAAAAGGAATGTTTAAACCTCCACGGGCCGCTTTCTCATTGCCCACTACCCAGCAAACCCGGGGCACCCAGAATATAATGAACTTATTAGAGTTACCCAAGGTGAGAAGTTGTATATCTACTATGGTCAACATAAAAAATAAATAGATATTTTCAATTCATATTTAAAATAGAAACTCCTTAAAGAAGTTTGGAGGCACAGCCTAAGAGCATACATAGCCTAAAATATAGGCTAATTTGTAATCTTAGCTGTGCGCTATCTAAGTAACAATTTTGATACATCCTTTAGAGAATTTCAGTATAGTTGCAGCATAAATGATTAGATAATAATTCTGTAAAATATTTAGGAATTATCAATAGAAATTGTTTTAAAAAAGATAAAAAAACCGATGATAAAAACCACGTAGCAAGTAAAAATAAACATTTCGTTCTAAATAGATACAGGATTTTTTGTTTGTTTCCTTCTTGATTAAAATTAGTATTGTCACAAATAGAAACAAATTATTCAACAAAATTCATGGGAAAGTGGTACAAATACAAAATTAATTATGTATTAAAAAAAAAAAAAAAAAAAGAGATAAAAGCAAAAACAAACATGATGCTCCCCTGGCTACTTACTAACTTAGCTACCATGCCGCGAGATTGCGACAGCATCATCAAATTTGCATTGGGCATACAGACGGCGGTCACAATGCTTAAATTCCACTGTTAACACCAACGGCGGTGGACATCTCATACAAAATAAAGCCAACCAACCACAAGTTGGGCTGGACACCACACTATATTAAATATTTAAGTACTTTTTTTTTTTTTTTTTTTTTTTTAAAAGAGACTAATTTTGTTGTTGTTTTTGTTTTGTCTTCTACATAAATATTATATGTAGTGTGTGTTTATTCAATTTATATTATTATCAAATCATGTGTAGAATTTGTTGTAGGTTATTAGAAATGTCTATATCACATAGAAGTTACATACATATTTAGTGCTTACTACGGATTCTGAACTTTAATTCAATCTTTATTGATCTGTGACGCTACCGTATATAGGTCACAATGTTTTCCAGTATTTTTGTTTTTGAAAATCGAAATTGGTGCAATGGAAACTGTAGAAGAACGGTGAATAGGATCCAAAGAGAGGGATCCATAGCAGAGAGAGAGAGAGAGACAAAAATGACTCTCGGACTAGAGTGGGAGAAACTGTTTGAATACAGCGACGGGAGATATACGAGTCATTTAGCAGAGTTCACTCGGCAGTCACAACGTGTCATCTACCTTACTCTTTACCTCTCTACCATTCTCTGTTATTTTAGTGTAAAGTCCAGGCAGTCAGTGTCACTTTTTCATTATACAATGTTCAGCCATATCTAGTTTATTAATCTGAACCAAACCATTTTCTCTCCTTCATCATACCCATAATAAACGGAATGGCTCAATTATGAACTTATATAATAAATAATTGATAAATTTATTTTTTTGTACAATTTTAGCTTCTTTTTTTTTTTCATTTTCTCTTAATTTGAGAAAAAATTCCATTGCTCTCGGATTCCGAAATTTCGCTAATAAAATCTTTAAAATATTTACTTTTTTTTTTTGGAACTTAACTAAAGTTTAACAAATTTTTTTAAAGTAATTTTCTTTTTTTCAAAATAATGTGTTGAATATAATATAAGTACTAGCTAAATCTGGCCACGCTTAGCTGTGGCTCAGTCTGATTTTAATTATTAGGGAACTAAATAGAAATATTATAGTTAACATAGATTCAGCAAGAAAACACATCATTCAATTTAATACCCTACTTTGCGTTGCTGTGAACTGAAAGGAAAGAAAGAAAAAATGTATGTAACTGAAAGTCTTTTTTTATTGTAAAGCTAGTGATTGGACTACATTTTTTGTTTGTCCGTTTTCTGCATAAACATAAAGATCAGATGGTTTACCGACTCTGGAGCATGCGACATTAGGGAGAAACCCATGAGAGAAGAATTCGTTTTCTAAATTCAAACCGTACTTGCCCTCGTTTGAACTCTAACGCCATATCTCTCGGAATGATTGATATTCGAGGAAGAAGTACGTCTTCACCTTTATGAGGTCCAATAAGAATTGTTGCTTCAATTAGATTATTAATCAATTTTTAAACAACTAATCGGTACTATTGCATAACTTTGGCTGATAGATATTTCGGAGTAATATGATTGGCACTCCAATTTTCAAATTTAGAATGTGAGGCTGTAATCCGGGAACATCGAGTGAATTAAGAAATTCCGTTGGAAAATATACTACTTCACTTTGGTCCATCACGGAGTCAATGGATTTGTATTAACACCAATGCTTGAAGGAGCCTGATTATTTCCCAAGTCTTTCAATGATTTCTTGTGAGCCATTGTACACTCATCCCATACAATGATTTTGCAAGCCTGAAGAACCTTTCCCATTCCTGATGTTTTAGAAATGTTGCATGTTTGGATTTCTGTGAGGTGCCTGTTTAGTGAAGTTTAAGAGCTGAATGCGTTGTTCTCGCTCCTTCCATCAACGTAGCAGCATTACCTGAAGAAGTAAGTGCTAACGCAATATGGCCATTTCAACGGATTTTAGCCAGGATAAAGGAAATTAAGAACGTTTTTCCAGGTCCACTTGAAGCGTCCAAAAAGTAAATCCACCGGATTGGTTGGTCACAGCTTGTATGATGGTATCAAATGCTATCTTTTGTTCTTGGAGGAGTTTCAGTGTATTTCCTTGGACGAATAGCTGTAAGTCATTTCTGGTGTATGATTGTTCTGTCTCGAATGTTGCATTGATCGACCTATTCGGTACTGAAACTCTACAACTTGCCACACACTGCAGACAAAGATCCTCAATGAAGATTAGCGCTTCATTGTACATTTCTTCTGTGAAATCCGAGCCATGATCAATTGTTTCTTGACGTATTCTGTGCAGAATATCTTCGGTAGAGAGCGTGCCACGATCGCAACGCGTCTGCGTCTGTCTATTTCTGCCAACCTCGCAAAACGCTCGGAATTTCCCGTTTCCTTGGGAACTTCGGAAAAGAGGTACTTATAAGTAGTTGAGAAAGAGGTTCAGAGAGCGCGCCGCCATCCCAACTCGTCTGAATCTGTATATTTCTGCCAACCTCGCGGAACGATCGGAATTTCCCGTTTCCGTGGGAACTTCGGAGTAAAAAGTATATATAAACACTCTTATATAGAAATGCAACGTTGTGTAAAAATTTCAAGTCAATCCATCGACTACTTTTCATGGCGGCCACAAACATACGGATGCTGAATTTTTATATATATATAGGTTAGAAAAAAAAACAAACAAAAAAAAACTGTCGTAATTTCTTCTTTTATAATTCTTATCTTGTTTTATTTTAATCTAATCTTTCAATTCTTTTATAATACTTTGTTTTTAATAGAATACTTTTGCTAAAATTGGTATTTTTTTTTTTTGAAAGAGGATATGCACTGCGCGACATGCAAGATCTATTGTGCACCCGCAGCCTCCTCAGTGCACTGCCGGCCTCCAAGTAGTGTTCTCTACCTATAGATAACACTACCCATCATCGGGCAGTGTTGTCTGTAGGGACTCCTAGGAAGAGAAAATCTAAGGGTAGCATGCTGGATTCGAACCCGAGACCTCCGCGTTGCTAGTCCAGCGCGCTACCATTGTGCTAATCCCTTTCTTCTTCCTTGGCTTACGCCAATTAACTAGGGACGGAGACCTTGGTTTGTGTTGTCTGTAAAGGGTAGAGTGAAATGTTGTGTACTGTTCTGACGAAGTGCGTGGAGTACTGAGCTGTGGTAAACCTTGGGGTCGCTAATCCCCAAGTAACTGCATGCAACAGACACCCCTTGCGGACAGAAAAAACATGTAGGTATTCAATTCCCATAATTTAATAAAATCGCAACAATTCTTCTTTCAGCAATAAGAGAATGGTGCCATTTGTTGACCCGACAAAATGGATATTATGAATGGACAAATTTTAGAGTGAATAACTATAATAGAAAAAGAAAAATCACAACAAAGTATTCATAGGACGACAAATGTTAATAATTAAACGAAAAACATTGTAGTTTGAAGACAAAAAAAATAAAATATTATGAGTATTTAAATTAACGACCCAATATGTAATTCCAACGATATCGCATTTTTACTTTATGTTATGCTAAACCTATCACGTGAATTTTCACTTGCTTTTTGTTGCGTAATACAAAAGATGTGTAGTGCAATGATGACGTAGTTCAAAATTCAATTTATTATCCTTTAATTCCATCCCTTGTTAATTCTTATCTATGTAATTATAAAAGTAAATTAAAATATGAATTATTTTCATAATTTATGCATTGTAATATTATATTATTTAGATGAACAATACAGTTCTTTATTATTTTTATTTTATTTATTTATTATCTCTATTTTAGTATTTTTGCCAATGAATTGTTTAAATATTGATGGAATGATCATTTTTATTGATTAAACAACTTTGAGACTTTAATTTACTTTATTTTTTTAAACATAAGTTCTTAGAGTATTTTTTTTTTCTCCGAAAGTCAATGGGAGAGTGAGACAGTAAATACCGATATAAAGAGATGAACCTAATAATTAATAATCTAAATTGAGGTGAGATACCTCGGGTGAGCTCTGATTAATAGAAAACAGCAAAAATATAAATTGAAGACTGAAAACATTGTGTGGTAACTAAATTAAAAGTTGAATTTTGCTGTGCGGACAGCGTAATTTGCTGCTGTGCATCAATTGTCGTTAGAAACACTTATTTGCCCTACTAAGTACATATTTTGTCGTTAATAGCGACACTTTTGTTGCGCTTAATATATCGTATTTTAAGATGGACGTATTTTGCATAAAAAATCTTGTAAGTACCAATCACCAAATAAAGTAGTTATATTTAATTGTATTTTACCTTTAATTTTATAGTTTTTCCTTTGGTACCGACCAGTCTCAAAGACCATAGTTCCATATCTTCTAATATATCCTGGCTGTTAATAATCCATGATCCGCCTCTTGGAGCTTTTATCTTCTCATCATCATCCGCTATTAATTTAAACAAATTAGTAGATGATAATTTGTATATTTTATTTCATGGAAAAAAGCAAAGATTATTACCAAGTTTAAAAAGGACTCTTAGCTTGTCACATTCTGGATCAAAAGCACGATTGCTAAATGTAACATCGAATTCAAACTCTACTCCTCTTCTAAATACGGCTGTTGGTGGTTTTAAATGGACAGACTCATACTTGGAGGTTCTGTGTGCTTTGGAATTCTCCAGAGCAAGGAGATTCACCGAGGCGACCTTTAGAGCCATCTGTTTATAAAATAAATCTAATTTTAAGTGAAGAAAAAATAAAGAAAATTTAAAAAGGAGTTATTTCTTGTGGTTAGTAAATAAAAGGAAATAAACAATAAAAGTAAGCTTTTTTTTACACCGTATTATCTCAACCTCTGATAGGCTGTGTATAGTAAATACAAGAAAAATAATTAATAATATAAACTGAGGTGACATACCTCGGGTGGGCTCTGATTAATAGAAAACAGCAAAAATATAAATTGAAGACTGAAAATATTGTGTGGACGGACTGTTTATAATATAATGGAATGGGTTGAGCAAATGGGAAATAAAATATTAAAAATTATATGGGCAAAAAGTTAATATATAAATTAAATTAAAAAATGGGCAGCAAATAATATTTATTATCACTTTCAACAGCCAAAGGAATGGCGCTTTCCTTAAAACGCAGAATCAGAATACTGGTAACCATGCTGGAAGATCTATGTGTCCTTAGCCCATATCGGGGACAAGGAGAGAGGAGAAATAGGAATAAGGAAATAAATCTTATGTGCCTGTAACTCTTGAGTCTTGATTCATACTTGGCTGATGATTGTAGATAATAATTAAATGGGCTTTCAGAAGCTATACGGCTGGGAACCAACCGGAAGTAACAACCATGTGATTTCACAACAAACCTATGCAGGCCGAGAGTACCCGAGCCACTAAGTCGACAAGAGGACTAGTTTATTAACACTACCCAGAAAAACCAGAAGTAACAACTTGGGTTTTCACAATTGAGAGCAGCCGAACTGGCATGAATTGTATAGGTATTACACTGTGACCTATTCATGAAAGTGTTGCATAACTTATTCCTTCGAACTTAAAAAGAAGAGAGAAATGAGAAAATGCATAGGTTACCCCCTCTCTACTCCTAGGACTCAGCCTAATAAATTAGTAAATTATTATCAAGGTAGTACAATATCACCCTCAAAATAAAATTTTGAGTATGCGTTGGCGGCAAATTTGAATTTACATCAAATACCGAAGAACTACTACATAAACTTCTTGCCAACATTTTGCTACAACCTTGGACTATTCGTTGAGAGGACCCTTCGCAATAGACATAACTTGGGAAGAATGCTCCCACACACAACAAAATCTATGAACTTTGTTGCTGAACTTCAGATCCAAATTGGCAATAGAAAACAGACAACTTATTTGAACGTCAAATATTAATCTTTCTGGACGGTATTCTGGATGCTCCAATCTCCAGCATATCCAGAGTTAACGCACATACAGAAGAAGTCATCAGAAATGTAAGCCATGCACCCTGTCATGATTCCACTCATACATTGCACACTATCTTCTTTTTCACTATCAAATCGTACTAATCATACGATTAGAAGTCAGGCCTTAAAATCATACTAAGATGTTTATTCGGCAATGGCCAGAGGAATTTTCAAAGAAAAAAGAATTCTTTGTGGCTTACTTCTCGGGTACCATTGGTGCCCTTCTTCAGGATTTCTGCAAAGTTTATTGAAGAAAAGTTTCAGTATAGTAGTAAAAAAAAAAAAAAAGTGCATAAATTTATAATAAATAAAAGAAAAATTTAAATTAAAGAAATATTAACAGAACAGATTGAGCATAAAATATTAAAAACAAGAAATTATGATACAGAAATGACAGTTAATTAAATGAAATAATATTAACAATAAGAGAGAATAAAACAGATAAAGATAATTTTAGGGTAGGAGAGGAGTGAACAATGAGATTGAAATGAAGAGAGAGTGTAGAAATGAAGAGAGTATAGAAATGAAGAGAGAGTGGAATATTTAACTTTCCATTCGTCCTTAACAGTACCTGAGGAAGGGCACCAAAGGTGCCCGAAACGTCGAATAAACTTTGTTAAAAATAAAAAGTTTCTTCTTTGGCCCCAGCAAAATAATTTTTTGCTTATTTGAAAAGAGAGTATTTTTAACAAGTTAAAAAACTGTTAAAAGTTGGGAGGGATAATTGTTTATAGTGAGGCGCGGCATTTTCAAGTTTGGAAGAACAAATTACTGGCGAGTGTCTTTGTATAGCTTTAGAAAAATGTTATTGTAAGTTGAAGTAATGATTTTTAAAATTGATAGAGTTCGGATGGAGGTAAATTTGTAAGGATTCGTAGAAGTCGTTTTGAAGTTGGGGTAAGTGGTTAAAATGGAAGGGTTATTAAAATCGATTGTATGATTAAAAGTCAGAACATGTTTATAGAGAACAGTGCAGTCAAGTTTTTTGTTAATAATGTCTAGTTCATGTTGTCTGAATCTTTTCTGTAAAAACTGTTTGAATTTACCGTTGAAGTTCGAAAGCAAGCGTTGCAGTTGGATGTTGTTATACATCCAATTGGGCTTGTATACCGTATGTGTATGTAACTGTCACTTCTGTGTTATAATTTCTTGTTTTTTAATATTTTATGCTCAACCTGTTCTGTTAATATTTCTTTAATTTAAATTTTTTATTTATTTATTATAAATCTGTGGACTTTTTCTTTACTACTTATAATGTAACTTTTCTCCAATAAATTTTGCAGAACTCCTGAAGAAGGGAGCCCGAATGGTATCCTGAAGAAGAATGGTACCCGAAATGTAGAGCAACAAAGAATTCTTTTTCCTATAAAAACTCCTCCGGCTATTGCAATATAAACATCTTAGTATTTTCTTTTCCTTTTCTCTTACTCCTAGTAGGAGGAATTATTGTAATCGTGTCAAATTTTCGATATCGAGTTTTGAGCAGAAATATAAGTTCTGAGGTCCTCTGAGTCCAAAGAAGTCCAAAAAAAGGGTTTTTAGAAAATACTCTGTGTGTGTGTGTGTGTGTGTGTGTGTGTGTGTATTTGTTTGTATGTGTGTATGTATGTGAACAGCATAACTCAAAAACGAAAAATCGCAGATAGTTCAAACTTAATATTCCGTTTACGTAACGCTATGGGATCCAACAGTAAGTTGTCTGTCAAATTTCCTTAACCGGAAGTACCACTTTACTGGTTTTTTTTTTTTTTACATATTTTTGCAATTTTCTCGAAAATGTCTCCAACGATTTACTTTACTCCAAAATTCCTAGTTTCAAGAAAATTAGCAAACCGGAAGTGCGTTTTTACTGAACAGTTTTTTTTTTTCCAGTTTTCGCGATTTTCTTCAAAAAAAAAAAAAAAACGGCAAATTTCATTAAATTTGTAATACAAACTATAAAATTTATCAATTACAATTTTGTAAATTGCAGTTAGAGAAAGTTAGAGAAGTGTTGGCGTGTTTCACACCAGATTTTTTTATTTTTTATTTATTTATTAAAGCACGTCAAATCTGAGTTCATGGGCTCTGCCGGCTTCTGGGTAGTATTTTCATTAAGTGATTTCGGCTTTTACCAGACATTGAGTTGTATTGGTTCCTAAGACGAGAAAAACTGAGGACTGCACTGCTGGACTCAAACCCGAGACCCCCGCGTTCCAAGTTCAAGTGCGCTACCATTGAGCTAATTCCATCTCTTGTGATAGATCTTGATTCCATTATTACGAGAAGTTGTATGGGCACAATAAAAGAGAATATCAAAAAACCTATATCTTTTTTTAATAATTCTTTAGCCCAACATCTTCATTTTATTTCATTCCGGAAGTCACAAACGGTAATTGTTTCGAGATATGAATATTCGCGTGTGAAATATGATTCTCATGTGATGTGATTCATTTAATTCCTAATGCAATGATTGCAATTATAATTGCCAGATTTTACTAAAACCTTAAAAGCTGCAGATAAACTCAATAAATGCAGGTGAGGTGAATTATAATTTTTTTTTTTTTTTTTTAGAATATGAGTCCACTCTACAAACCTTTTAAACAGCATCTATCAGTTCCAACAACACTCTAGTTTTGAGTTAAATTGATTCCTAATCAATTCGTCGGAATAAATGTTTGATGTAAAAGTTTTATTGATAATTTTTAATTATTTCTGATATTTATGACTTTTAGATTATAAAAAAGTTGTTTAAGCATTCCAAATTTAACGAAAAAATCACTGCGTTATCGAAAACATTTCAATATCACCACTACTCTTTAACTAATTCTCTACAATTTCGGAATTTTAGCTTTGCATTTAATATAACTTAATATTATATTTTTGTGGTAGAAGTATAGATTATACGTAAGTGGTATTCTAGAATGTTGCAGTAGAATGCAACATGAAACATCAAAAATTCTCCAGAATCATCAAAACTCAATTTTCCAGGTAAAACGTTTTAAACAAAATTGATTGGCCTGTAAGTTTTTGTAGTTAGCATTAATGTTTAAAGAAACTCGTTGGAAATGTTTTCAAATTAAACTAAAAAAAAAAAAAAAAAAAACTGGTGTGAAACACTCACACAACTTTCTCTTACTCCAGTTTTCAAAATTATAATTGACAAATTTTATAGTTTAGTATACCAAATTTAATGAAATTCGTCGAAAACTGAAAAAAAAAACTGTTCAGTAAAAGCGTACTTCCGGTTTACTAATTTTTTTGAATCTCGGAATTTTTGGCCATCTATTTATTTTTAATTAATTTTGTTTGGATGATAGAATTGTATAATCAACTATGATAGCATTTTAGAGAAAAACATAACCCCATCTCACTCCCAAAAGCCTCCTTAAAAGACGCTGCCAGGCGAAAAGTTTCAATTAAAAGTTCTAGCTCTTTATATGTGTAGTTCACAATCCTAGTTTATCTACCTAGAAAATCGTTGGAGCCGTTTTCGGAAAACTACCAGAAAACTGAAAAATACGTTTCAGTAAAAACACATTTCCGGTCATCCGATTTCATTCAAACTCGCAATTTCAACAACATATTTAATTCTAATTAATATTATTTAAATGACAGATATCTATAATAAACTGAAATAGCACTTTAGAGGAAAAATTTAACACCACCTCTCCCCCAAAAAGGGGCAAATTAAATGAATTATTCCAGAGAAATATTTCAAATAAAAGTTATAGATTTTTGTATGTTTAGTTGATATAGCAAATTTGTAATAGCCGTTTTTGAGAAAGTGCAATAGTTTGAGAAAGTAATAGTAGTTTTTGCAAGAAACTTCCGGTTGAAGAATTTTAATAGATGACCTTAACGTGATATGTTTAATAGTGATACCTAATAGTTTCCGTGATGAATTTTAATAGTGATACCTAAACGGAATATCAAGTTTCAACTTTCTACGATTTTACGTTTTTTGAGCTATACTATGCTGTTCACATACACAGACACACAGACCATTTTCTAAAAACCACTTTTTTTGGACTCATGGGACCTCAAAACGGATATTTCCGGTGAAAACTCCATATCGAAAATTTGGCACGATTACAATACTTTCTCTTACTTGGAGTAAGAGAAAGTAAAATTACAAAGCTTTTTCTTGACTTTTTTGTTTTTTATGCTTGATACGTAAATATTATAAATTTGAGCTACCAGCTTTTCTTCGTTTTTGAGGAATTTGTTTAGTCGCTCCTAAGGTAATACGCATCATACATACATTCTTACAATACAAAGGACAAAGTAATAATGGTAAATTATAAAAAGGGCTATTTTACATATATATTATTGGTCTATTATAGGACTTATATATATATATATTCTGTTGTGGTGGTTGGTTTCGCAGAGCTGGAAAGCATCAGAGTACATTTTCCATCGTAGCCTGCTTCATTTTATGGTCACCGACCGGTTTCGGGTTTTCGCCCATCTTCAGGATGCGTTTGTCAGACAGTGTGATAACACAGACTTGCACAGAGCAAATTCAGTTTATAAATTTATCAATACAGAAATAAATTTATTTATTTATTAATTTATTATTATTATTATTTTTATTTTATTTGTATTTATTTTTTTTTATTTTTTATTTTATTTATTTTTTATTTTTTAAAAATTTTTTTTTTCTTTATATATATATGTATATATATTTTTCCTTGATTTTTATTTTAGTTATTTCTTTATTTTTTTTTATTTTCTGATGTATTTCTTTATTACTATCATAATTATTTATTTATTTATTTATATTATTTAGGAAGCAGGCTGATCATATAAAAACTCTATCACCTTTCCGACAAATATTTTAAAATGTAAGAAAAATCCTAGCTGGAGTAATAAATATTTGTTCAGGGGCCAATGCTCGCGTTGAGTCAACCAACTGCTGCATAAGTAACAGCCTCGCTGACTGCAGACATTCACATTCCCACAACAGATGGTCAACAGTCTGAACAGAGGAAGAATCACATCGACAAGTTGCAGTTTGGCTAATATTGAATCTTGACAGATAACTTGCCATTTTACCATATCCTGAGAACCTGAGTTACGACGTAGCTTATTACGAACTGATGCATTTGGAGGCGGCTTTTTACACAGGGAAGGAATTCCCTTGTGAGAATTCCAGAGGTTGAATTATTCCAGTGCTGCTCCCAGGCTTCTACGCTGCGTTGAAACGTCCACTGCTTCAATGCCGTTCTGGGGTATTTGTTATAGGCAATCGCGTAATAACACAGACTTGCACAGAGCAAATTCGGTTTATACCCTCTCGATTTTTGATATGTAAACGCATCCTGAAGATGGGTGAATGCCCGAAACCGGTCGATGACCACAAAATGAAGCAGGCTACCATGGAAAATGTCATATATATATATATATATATATATATATATATTCTGTTTATATTTATATATATACATACATATATATATATGTGAATTTAAACAGTATTTATAAACTTTGTATAAAAGATGAACTGCCCTATGAATAAATAAAATAAAATAAATAAATAAATAAATAAATAAATGAAGTAATATAAACTTCCAGAAAGAATTTATGTTTGTTTAAACAAGTACCATCATATTAACAACACATTCTTGCCAATCTGTGTGATTGTTCTTGTTAAAGAAGAGAATTATTTAGGTTAAAAAAAAAATTATTAACAGCAGTGCATTATGAACAAAATATTCTTAAACCAGGAATTTATTGGATTCATGTCAGATTTGGTAAATCGAATTTTCATAGAAATTACGTGATTTTTTTTTTTTTTTGTATTATTTTTGTTCTATGCAGATTATGTGCTGATATAATCGAGAGTTTTTCAACCAAACAATAAATTCATTTCAATATTTCCATTTTTGTCGTATTAAAATTAAATATATTATAACTTCCAGTTTCGCTTTAAAAAAAAAACTTTTTTCAATCAATGTGGCCACAACTTATCACCGGGACTGCCAATATTTTCTGTTAAGTAAGTTTCTACACGGGTTGGAATTACTATATGCATAATACTGCACGGTGAAATTTATTTTTGACGAGAGTATCATATAATACGAGTATTTCTATATTTAAAAGTTAAGGAATATAATAATATGTTTTCCACACAAATATTATGAAAGAAATTGCGATACAAAAATGTTTTTCCCCCAATATATACAGGGTGTCAAATATAACAACATATATGACCCACATGTAAAGTACGTCAGATAGCAAATAAAAATGCCAAATGATAGCCTAATTTATTTTATCAATGAATTCAAATATGTGATCAGTTATATTTTGTTTGTAAGCTGCAGAAATGAGAGATTTTGAAACCAACTTTCTTATATCAAATTGGACTACATATTTTTTTTTTTTTAGCGAATTCTTAAAATAATTTTTTTTTTTCAGGTGGCATTTAATTTTTAAATTTAAATAAATAGTCTCCTCCTGATTGCTATTATTCTTCAAAGTTTTTGAACTTATAGCCAAAACATATTTGTGGAATGGTAAAAGCAAATTTACGAATAATGAGTTATTGAATATTTGAAATTCCTGAATATGGGCAGTTAAATATGCAGGATATTTCATGTTGGACATGGATTCAGGACAATAACTTCGATACGGTCTAATAGCGGACCCAAATTGAAAAAGTGAAGTTTTCCCAGATCTGCTTAAAAATATCCCTTTTACCATGCCAGTAAATGATCTAGGTAGTTGCAGTAAAATGAATGTCCAGTTTATAATGTGTGAAAAGTAAAGCGTTATCTGCAAAAATGAATTCGTTAAAAACAAAAAAAAGTATGACGGCCCAATTTGTAATGAGAAAGTTAGTTTTGAAATATCTTATTTCTGCAGTATAAAATAATAAAAAAATTATTAATGTATCACATATTGAAAAAAAATCTGATATGATACACTCACACAACTTTCTCTTAATCCAGTTTTCCAAATTGTAATTAACAAATTTTATAGTTAGCGTACTAAATTTAATGAAATTCGTCGAAAACTTGAAAAAAAAAAAAAAACTGTCCAGTAAAAGCGCACTTCCGGTTTATTAATTTTTTTGAAACTCGGAATTTTGGCCATCTATTAATTTCTAATTAATTTTGTTTGGATGATAGAATTGTATAATCAGCTATGTTAGCACTTAAGAGAAAAACATAACTCCACCCCTCCCCCAAAATCCCCCTTAAATGACATTACGAGGAGAATTGTTTCAAATAAAAGTTTTAGCTCTTTATATGTGTAGTTCACATAATCCGTTTAAAGAAAATCGTTGGAGTCGTTTTCGAGAAAATACCAGAATACTGAAAAATAAATTTCAGTAAAAACGCATTTCCGGTCATGCGATTTTATTCAAACATTGGATTTCAACAATACATTTAATTCTAATTAATATTATTTAAATGATAGAATTGTATAGTAAACTGAAATAGCACTTTAGAGGAAAACCTAACCTAACCCCTCTCGCAAAAGTGCTCTTAAATGCATTTTTCCGGAGAAATGATTCCATTAAAAATTGTAGATCTTTGTATATGTAGTTGACATAACAAGCTTAAAGAAAATTGTCGGAGCCATTTTTTGAGAAAGTCGCAAAAAAGTGAAAAAAAAAAACCATTTCGTAAAATGGTACTTCCGGTTGTGGAATTTTGACAGATGACCTACAGTCGGATTCCATGGTGATACCTAAACGGAATATCTAGTTTGAACATTCTACGATTGTTCGTTTTTGAGTTATGCTGTTCACATAAAAACACACACACAGAGATCATTCTCTAAAAACCACTTTTTTTTGGACTCATAGGACCTCAAAACGGATATTTCCGGCAAAAATTCGGTATCGAAAATTTGGCATGATTACAATACTTCCGCTTACTAGGAGTAAGAGAAAGTGAAAAAAAATTAGAAAGGGATCATTTGGATTTCTTTTTTATCTTGCGTACTTTCCAGGACAAGTGGGGGGAAGATCATGTTAAAATTATAATGAAATATAATTAAGAACATCAGTTTGTTAAAGGTAACAGTTTGAGTATGTATCTTAATTTTCAATGAGGCGCCGCGTAGAGACGTCGTCCTTTTCCTTTCTGCTGTAAGAGAAAGTAATTTTTTTCTTTTTTAAAAGACGTTCAGTATAAATATATTTGCTAACATTAACGATCTCTAAAATCAGTGCTGTAGCTCTGATCAATTGAAACTTTTTACCCTATTCCCCAAAGAGAGAATTTTTGTCAAGATTGATTAAAAGCAATTAAAAAAATGAAAAATGAGTAAAAATATAAAAGAGAAATTTGTTACTTAAATCATTTTTATATCTTAATATAATTATGAAATATTTACTTACTTGAAAGATAGAAACGTACGAAAGGAAATGTCAAACTTTGCAAATAGCTGAGTTAATAAGTTTAATTTTATCAAAAATTGCGGTTAACCACACATCCCACTCTTTAATTCTTATCAAATTTTTAATTGTTTTTTACACAATTATTTAAAAATTTGTTATCGTCTTATATTTCCCGTACTTATTTAATATTATTACAGATAAGTTTTGGTTACAATTAATTATTTAAAAAAAAAACAAAAAAAAAACAAAAACAGATCTTTAAATTATAAATAAGCTTTTCAGTGGAACCCGAACATGACTTCCTGTTAAGGCATTTTTTTTTTTTTTTTAATTCTTAATGACAGATTTTATTAAAAACTTTAATTCTTAACAAATGTTTAGCTGTCCCATTATTATATAGACGGTGAAAGCGTAGCTATATTATACTAATGTTTCTAGAAAAATCGTTCACTTAAACATGTTAAGATTTTATATAAATGTACTTAATATCTCATAGTTAGAAAAAAAAAAAAAAGAAGTTGCTGTAATTTACGAGGAAATCCTGAAAAAAAAAAAACAAAAAAAAAAAATAATTTTTTAAAATTGATAATTGAAATTAACAAATTTTCTTCAAATTTGGATTATTTAGCAATGCATTTAAAGTTAATCTTATTTGAAGGGAGAGGATTAGCTCAGTGGTAGCGCGTTGGACTAGCAATGCGGCGGTCCCGGGTTCGAGTCCAGCATCTGCCCTTAGAATTTTTTCTTCCTAGGAGCCGCTTATAGCTGACTGACCGATGATGGACAGTGTTGTCTGTATCGAAAGAACAGTGTCTGAAGGCCGGCAGTGCACTGATAAGGCTCCTTTGAGGTAGCTATATGGGCCCAGAAAGGCTTTGGATAGCATGGGGCTTGGTCCCTCCCCTCAGACAATAAAAAAAAAACTCTGGTGTGAAACACTCGCGCAACTTTCTCTTACTCCACTTCTCAAAATTATAATTGACAAATTTTATAGTTTGTGTACTAAATTTTATGAAATTCGTCGAAAAATGAAAAAACTGTTCAGTAAAAGCGCACTTTCGGTTTACTAATTTTCTTGAAACTCGGAATTTTGGCCATCTATTCTGATTAAGTTTGTTTGGATGATAGAATTGTATAATCAACTATAATAGCACTTTAGAGAAAACATAACGCCAACCCTCCACTAAAAGTGCCCTTAAATGAATTTTTCTGGAAATAAAAGATTTAGATCATTTTATGTGTAGTTTATATAAGAAGTTTCAAGAAAATCGTTGGAGCCATTTTTGAGAAGATCGCAAAAAATGAACAAATTATATAGTAAAATGATAAAGTAAACGCACTTCCGATCATACGATTTTTTGAAACTCACAATTTCAGCAATGTATTTAATTTCTATTAACATTATTTAGATGATAGCTTTGTCCAATAAACTGAAATAGCACTTTAGATGAAAACTTAATCCCACCCTCTCCCCCAAAAGTCCCATTAAATGAATTTTCTCGGAGAAATGTTTCAAAAAATGTTGTAGCGCCTTTGTATGTGTAGTTGATATTCCAAGTTTGAAGGAAATCGTCGCTATCATTTTTGAGAAATTCGCAAAAAAAGCAACAAAAAAACATGTAAAGTGGTATTTTAGGTTGAGGAATTATGACAGATAACGTACTGTCAGATCCCATTGTGGAACCTAAACGGAATATCAAGAGTATATTGTGAGGGATTAGAGAAATTATTTCGGTTTTTCGTTAAGAAATTATTTAGAAGGCCAGTTTTCACTCCATCAGCCTTCACTTATAAGGGATATAATTATTTGCCTTACATTCATTCATACATTGAAAATGCACCTAGATTACATAGTTAAAGTATTTGACATGCCGTTAATTTTGATTTTCTCTTAAAGTAGTTAGAGAATGTCAAAAAATTAAAAAATCTTTTCTCTGTCAATTTTTCACGCATTATATTTACAATGAATTGTTTCTATAATTAGCAAAAAAAAAAAACTATGACATTATGTGGTAATGACACCATTATCTTTTCTAGTTACCACTGATGAGACATATTGTAGTTTGTGTGTTTATCGTAACTCGATATAATGTTTTTATTAGATATTGGATCTATCGATTTAATAACAAATTATAGTGTCATATTATATAGCTCTTTTCTCTTCTCTTTTGTCTCTTTCCCTATCGTTTCACTAATGTTTCATTCGGCTGTTATTGACTCTATTTTCAGTATCTTCCGATATAATGCTAGTTATTGAACTAATATTTTATTTTAAATAATCACAGATGTAAAAAAAGTCGCCCATGCTGCATATGCATTCTTACTTTCGATTTTATTCATTTCTCATATGAACTATTAAACACATCAATAATTTCTGGAATTTTATCCATCATAGCATGCATATTGATTTTGTTCCTGACCGGTTTCGGATTTATCCACCGTCAGAGCAAATTCACCAAGTTCGTGTTGGAGAGAATTCACTTCAATGCAATATTTCCGCTACACTCACAATGTTTGTTGGTTGTATATATATGTGCGGGAGGTTATCATCTGTACATATGTACATGTTACCGGCAAAGTATGAATGCCTAGGCTTCTCATATAATACTTAGCTACTGCGGGTAAAGTAAGAAATATCCTTTTTTTCATACCTGGGCTAGGCATTCAATAGAATATCTACGACGTCTTAGGCAAAGCATGGAAAGGCTTAAAAAGTATCTATTAATGGCCATATATAATTATGGCCTAGTTATTGCTGCTAAATTTTACAGAATGAATGTTTTTCATAAGTAGCTGGTAACGGTTATCTGTTATAAATACACTATTCCTTGCTGTAGTATTTCTTCTTTTCCGCAGTTCCTCCTCAAAACGGCATCGAAACACGTTTTTATCCATCATTAGAACTATAAACCACATGGGACAATCTGAACACATAACCTCACGAACTAGTTGTAGAGGGAAGGTTACTTTGCCTATTTCACCGTAGGCATTCTATAGAATGCCTAGGCAATGTAGGAAAATGGGATAAATTCTACACATTGCCTAACTTTTTAGATATTATATGAAATTGGTTTGTTGGATAAAATACCAGATGTTATCCAGCATTGCGGACCTATCCACATATTCATGAATAATAATTGTCTTAAAATGATCAGTGTGCTTTCTCTCGTTTGTTTACCAGATTTCTTGGAATCCAAATTTACTGCCCCGCAATTCTTAACGGTAATCTTCATTGCTGAGACAGATAAACATATGGTTTTGTTGCTGAAGAAAATATGTCCGGAAGTGTTTGCACAAAATTTTGAGGGCTGTATACCCCTCATACTCCTCTTTACGTCGGACACTCTCTCCGCTCCATATCCTTTAGGTATTTCCAAACTTTACTGTTTTTTTTGTCCGTTTTTTACTTTCTCTTACTTCTAGTAAGAAGAAGTATTGTAATCGTGTCAAATTTTCGATATCGAGTTTTCATGGAAATATCCGTTTAGAGGTCCCCTGAGTCCAAAAAAGTGGTTTTTAGCAAATGGTCTCTGTGCGTGTGTATGTGAACAGCATAGCTCAAAAACGAAAAACCGTTAAACTTGATATTCCGTTTAGGTAAAACCATGGCATCTGACAGTGGGTCATCTGTCAAAATTCCTCAACCGGAAGTACTACTTTACTTGTTGTTTTTGTTTACTTTTTTGTATTTCTCTCAAAACTGGCTCAGACGATTTTCTTCAAACTTGCTTTATCAACTACACATACAAAGAGCTACAACTTTTATTTTAAATGTTTCTCTGGGAAAATTCATTTAAAGGCAGTTATGGGGGAGGGGAGGGGTTAGGTTTTCATTTAAAGTGCTATTTCAGTTTATTAAACAATTCTATAATCAAAATATATTAATTAGAATTGAATATGATATTAAAATTCCGAGTTTTCAAAAAAAAAAATTGGATAACCGGAAGTGCGTTCACATTACTACTTTACTTTTAATTAAATGATTTTTTTTCACTTTTTCGCGATTTTCTCAAAAATGACTCCGACGAATTTTTTTGAAACTTCTTATATAAATGAAACATGCAGAGATCTACAACTTTTATTTAAAATATTTCTCTGGGAAAATTCATTTAAAGGCATTTTTGCGGAGGGGTGGCGTTACATTTTTCTCTAGAGTGCTATCATACTTGATTATACATTTCTATCATCCAAACAAAATTAATTAAAAATAAATAGATGGCCAAAATTCCAAGTTTAAGAAAATTAGTAAACCGGAAGTGCGCATTTATTGAACAGTTTTGTCAGATTTTTTTTTTAACTTTATGTGTTTGATAAAATAATAACTATAGTCCTATCACTTTTATCTGATGTAATATATTCTTGGAAAAATCAAGTTTAAGGAGATTCTAAATGAGCTAGGACATTAGACTTACTTCATCTTCCATTTCAGTATGACGTATAATTCTGCTGTTATAATATAAAGACAACTACATAGAAATTTCTAATATAATTATCTAGTTAGTTGTAGAAAATTTGTCAAATAGAACTGTGAAAATTGTTGACAAACAATACGGGCATAAGATCTTTTAATTAGGTAAAGTAAACTCAGAAAATATATAGATATATATTTATTATTTGAAGATATTAATTTAATATAGATAAAATATTAGAGAGCATAATAATAATATAATGATTAATATGTATGTTGTGAAAAACTAAAGATAGGAATATAGCAGAAAATATTTTTTAATTAATCCACCAAATTGCCAATTTATGAAGTTACGTCGATTAAAGCAGAGCCCATTATTTCTTGCATTTCTTTAGTATAAAATATTGCAACTAAAGTTAATTGTCCTTGTGATGTGGGAGTTACTACAGCCTCAATTTTTATATTCTCTTCTGGCAGCACATCTCTGAAAATAAATACATACATTAGGAGGATGACAATATTTTAAACAATGTTGATAGGCAAATGCCCGGAACCGATCTAGAGGAAAAGTTCTGTCGGGCGTGATCACTAAAATGAAAAGTAGACTTCTTTCTGTACAATTGAGTACCTAAAGGTGTTTTTTTGATGTTTTAAGATTCCTGGGCCGTCAAAAGCCAATACGCATTCAGTCAACTTCTTCTTTAATGGGTTTTTAAATTGGAAAACAATTTTTCCTGGTTTGCCCACTGAGAGACTTCCCGCAGCCTGAAAAATAAAAGGAAAATAAATATTATTTAAAGAAACGAAGATATAAATCTCTTGGCTACACTTAGCTATAAACAAAAAGTACACTTTGGCGCCTCTCATAGCTGATTAGCTTTGGTCTGTATATCTCCATTTATTTGCTAACATTCATTTAAATTATTTTCAGTTTATTTTCACGATTTTTGTAAATATAGCAAGACAGACACAAATTATATAAACTATAAAATAATAAATATGCAAAACAAAATGAAAAATCTATGAGGAAATTGAGCAGGAAAACAATTTGTAATAAAAAAAAAAAAAAAAATTATAATACTTGAATGTTTAAAGTAGGTTTTATAACTTGGAAGTCATCCTCTCCAACCCAAGTTTGTTTAGTCTCATCTACTGCAGCTATTGCGTACAGTTTCATTAGACTAAATTCAACTAACTTGTCCAAATAATCTTCTGGAGTTATATTAATCTTCAACTGTTTCTCTAAAATAGTTATATTAAATTAATTAAATAATGAATAAATATAAAACTTATTGCTAATTAATTATTAAATTAAAAATTGATTAAATACTTTCATTCGGCTTAAGGTCAATTGTTTGAGAAATTTTTTTAATAGTGTGACCTTTGACTCCATTATAGTAAAGGCTTATCAAACTCGAGACCAGTTGCACTTTTCTTTTTTCTGCCACAGTATTCTAAAATTTAATTTTTCAAAATGTTGATAATGAGTAAGATATAATTTTAAAACTATCAATGATAGAATTTATCAAAGTAAATGACAACGTAAATAAATTGACGTAACTAGGTAAAAAGTTTACCTCAAAGTTCAATACAATAGTAAAACCTTTGCCAATATAAATTTTTTCAATATCAGCAATTGAAAATTTAATTTCTTCAATCTGTTTGGCGTCTTCTAATTCAAAAACTGCACTGGCTCTTGAACTGCAGTGCATTGCAGCTCTCAACAATGCCAATCGTTCTTCTTTTGAGCCTAAATATTTAAAAATCAGCCATAAATCTGTTATAAATGTTTGTGAAGTAAATTTGATAATGACGAAGAAATATTAAACAGAAATGAAATTTAGTTTATCAAAGATCGAATGGTTTTTTTTTAAGATTAAATATTTTCTGAATTTTTTTGATTTCAGTCATTAGAAAAATAAATAATTAATTCACAAACCTTCAGGATTCTTATACTGGTACATGATATCATCTCTATCCCTTTCACCATTAGGATCAAAAATATGTGGTTTTTTGGTTAACATCTGATATCCAACACTAAAAGCATTTTTGATGTTAGTTTATACAAATGTATACAAATTTTGCATGAATCACTCACACGACAGTGCCATAATGCAATTCTCACAGTTGTTTTCTAAGGCGAGGGATTAACTCAGTGTTAGAACGCTAGATTCCCACGCTGAAATTCCGGATTCGAGTCCAGTCCTACCCTTAGACTTTTTTTCTTCCTAGGAGTTTCTATAGCTAAATGTCAAGTGAAGATCAGTGCTGCCTGCAACGGAAGCGCACTATCCAGAGATCGGCAGTGCTCTGAGAACGCTCCGGGCGTCAATGACAATAGATGTTGACGCGCCTTAAAAAAAAAATTACTATATGTTTGGTACTCCTAAGCTGCTTACTATGTCTTGGAACCTTAAGATTGCCACTAAAGAGGAGAATATAACGAAGAGAAGCATTTAACTAAAGAAGAGAATTTAACGTGTCAGCTCCCCAAAATTATGACCCCCCAAAATTATTTTTTCCATATAATGATATAAACATTACATATTTATATTTTAAGGAAAACAGATTTAGGAGGTCAGGAGAATGTTTGGGTTTGCTATAACTCTTTCTTCCTAAACTGTCCTAAGTTTAATTGGCAGCTGATAGAATGCGCTGCCACGCGACGTAGTTCAATTCAGGTAGACGCTTTGCCCTAAAAACCACGTATAACACCTACCACTATATTTAATGCTGAGACTAAACGTTTATTGAGTGTTTACACGGATTTTATCTTCTTTGTTTGAAAACGGTTTTGAGATCACAAATATCTCTTAATTTTGGAATTCCCGAATTTTAAACTTATCCTACTCACTAATCTATAGTAGTTTTGATTTTTCTGAAGCCAAGCAGAGCTTCCTCATCCTTTTTCCAATCTACCAAATCAGCATTAACTTCTGAAATTTTTTCAGTAACATCAAATTCATATCCAACTTCTCCACGTTTAATAGCTTCCAGTGATGATGGTCCAGTATCTAATTTTTACAAAATGTAAAAATGTAACAAATTTTGTTGATAATATAAAATAACTTATATTCATTTTATTGCTTTTGTGTGTTACACATACCCATCGTAGGATCAACTGCTTGCCACCCTCCATATCCTGGCGGTAAATCAGGACGTGCCATCCACACATCAATCCATGCATGGAAATTCCAGATTGATTCTTCCCCTATCAATTCTCCATTGGTATCAAAATATTTATCAATTGTTAGGGACTCATCATAATCTTGTGCTGAAATTATATTAGTTACCACCCTTGCTGGTATCCCCAGAGCCCGGCAAACTACAACCACATATCATATAATGATTACTCATTATGACCGAGAATAAATTATGGTTTCATAAAAAGCATCTTAAATTGTCTCACCTGAACATCCAAGTGAAGCATATACCCAACACTGACCAAATTTTACTGGTTCACCAGTTTCTGAGAATTCTTTTAAAATCGGTGCTGAACCGGTCCATAATGATGGATTAGTGCCTCCTTCATAATTACCACTCCAATTACCAATAATAAGTTTAGCCTGAAATAAGTTTAATCAAAATCTAGCAGGAAATACTGACGTTCTCTTATTCAAGTTATTGAAATAGTTTAGAATTATGTTTGATTTAGCGCAGAATTTAACTAAAATATGCATTAAAAGTGAACGGTTTATTTGCCACAAAAAATAAATATAGATTGAAAGGCACTTTAAATTAAATCAAGTCAAAGAAATGTTTGATTAACTTTAGAAAAATAGATATATAACATTTAATGCTGTTTCAGCCAATTTCATGCTGCAGTCGGCTATTCTGACTATCCATTCGTCCCGAATAGTTTCGTCAAGGCTCATGAACTCTGTGTAGGCCTCTGGTCCTAGCCTTTGCGCCATCAGTGATTTCGTAAGTGTCACTTGGATTAAGTTTTTCGAGGCGTTACAGCTCATAAAACTTCAATCGGAGCTTTGATGACAGGTGGATTCTCTATTCGCTACTAAATCATTCATTTTATGTTTGGTCGCCTAGTCATCAGAGGTTATAGATCTTTTGAGTTTCTTCCTGATTTTTCTGGATTTGGATTTTTGCTCCGTTACGTGGGTCTTCACGATCTTTCAAGAGGTTATTTCTTAATTCCTGCTCAATCACTCATGAATATCTGAGTCTCTGATATTCATTTTTAAGGCTGTTGCTCTAGATGATAATAGTTTCACCTTATGATGAACAGATGTTGACTTCTTGAGCTTGATCAGGGATTTATGGCTGTGGCAAACTACTTTCAGGAGAGGAATCCTGCCTAAGGTAGGTTTCTGAAATTGGTCAGCATCGATGGAAAACACATGAGGTTTCAACTACTATTTTGTCTGTTTCGGTTGACCAATGTCTTCAAATTTAGAATTCTGAACATTAATGTTACATAGGTATTAGTACCAAATATTGTACCGAAATGGTACTTTAGAGAGGAGCTTAGGTTACTGCTCTCCTCCCCAGAACTCTCCAAAATACTTTTTTTGGTGAAAATGAAATAAGTTCATTAAGTAGATAATATACAAACTTTTAAGAAAATTGTTGGATCTCTTTCTGACGAAATCACGAAAAACAGAAAAAATACTATTCATATGCCTAAATACTATGCCTAACAGGTTGTTGGATTTTGACTAAAACTTTATTATCGGATGCGGTGGTGTTATCTAAACGGAATATCAATTGGAGCTTTCTAATATTTTAAGTTTTTACAGTTCTACCATAACATTTTTATCGTATTCAGGGGACTTCAAAATACGAATTTTCCAGTGAAAGCTTATTTTAGAAAATTTAACACGATCATAATGTTCTTCATTTCACCAGCAGTAAGTGATAGTGAATACGGAGACAAAGTATCTTTTATATTCTTGGAAAAAATGTCCATCAATCAGCAGCTAATTCCCTGATATCTGTTTGTCAGACTTTATGTCCAAAATAATGAGAACCCAAATCTTTTCAGCTAATCCATGACAGAATTAGGTCTTATCAAAGAGCTTTGTTTTACCACAAAGCAAGAAAAGTATCTCAATTAAGTTAATATTAGCTCTAATGAGGCTACTAATTTAGAGAAATCAAAGTTATACGCCAATAATTTGGAAAATAATTAGGCTTTGATTAGAAGATGATTAAAATATCACAATTAATTGCCCAATAATAAAATGGGTTGTCAGAAAAAAGTCCTGCTTTTACTATCACTTACCTTGTATGTGTCAGTATTTGTACATAATATTATATAATGGTTGTAGAGTGTTCAACGTGTATTTTCGTGTGTATGGTAGTGACCTAGAATTTGCCTGTGGGTTCGCTAATCCCGAAAAATTGCAGTACACATCAACGCAACATACCTCTGTGGTCTTGTAATTGGGAAGGTAATGTAACAATGCATTGGATGGAATGTTAGTGAAAGTGTGACGTGTTCTTTGGCTGGAATAATTATTCGATTATTAGTCGAAACAAGAAATTAAAAAGTATTGGTATCAATATTAGGTTTGCCTGAAACAAATAGTAGGAAAAGCGAACATACGCACTTCCTGGTAAAGTGAGCTATATTCACGGTGTAGATGTGCAAATAGAAAATCCTTTAAGAAGTTCATTGGCAAATCTAATATCTACCTTTAGGAAGAACTGCAAATTAATTGTGCAGCCGGTGTGGAAACTGGAGATCCTTAAAAAAATGAACTCAAAAATAAATTAAAACCTTGGTTTACAAGAAAAGATTTTAAATAAGAATTTAATTAAAACGCTTTGTCAACTGGGAGCTATCCAGGGCATATATGAGAACCTCTACAAACTAAATGTAGAGAGTTCTCTTTATTGTGCATTATGCCGAGATATTGAAAATTTTGGAGTATTTAATTATGATAAGTCAGCAAAGGAATGTTTTATTCAATAGGCTTAGTACTAAAATTACATCTCTGTTTAATTATAAAACAATTTTAGAATGAGAGGACATTAGAGAATGGCCGAATAATTAAGAAATATTTAAATGAAGTAGGCTTGAAAATATAGAGGGTAGGTATATAATAAGAATATAATCTTGTAAATTATTTTAGCCTTAAAATATTTACAGATTATTAATTTTGTCTTAATTTTAAAAGGTGTAGAGCAATATCGAGAATCTACCCAGTCGTTCTTAAACAAAAAATAAGAGAAAGTAATAAGTTACTAAATAATTATGCATAATAAAGTTATGAAGGCTATATTGCGTAATGCTAATGCAAATGAAAAAAACAACATCAAAACTTAGGTATTGTATTAAGTCAAAGTTTTATGCGTATTTGACATTAGATTTGTACATTTCCTAATCTTCGATCTAACAAAATCTTATGAAAACGGTACACTAATAAAGATGCAAAATCATGCTTATAAGGATATATCTAGTAAAATATTCTATTAATTTTGTCAGTTGCTTTTATTGGTTATCTCTAAAAATGGAAGATGCCAGTTTTATGAATTTTAATTATATACTTGTTTCTTTCCAATATTCAATTTACTAGCAATAATTTCCAATTCAAATTATTAATAATTCTGTTTTTAAGAAAATTAAAAATTTTCTTTTTTCCAAATTATTATATAAAAAAAAAATGAGAGGAAGCAAAGATCAAATAGAAACTATCATGAATCAATAAAAAATGAAAATAAATGGTAGCGAAGCAAGGAATGAATGGTGATTCGCTTGTAATAATTATAAACCTTCCCACTTAAATTTTTTTTTTTATTAACAGATAAAAAACAAAGTTTACTAAATGATTTTTAAGTAATTTTTAAAATATTAAAAAAAAAAAAAAAAATAGGACAGCTCCGGTTGCTTGAATTGTGCGAGCCTATGTGTCAAGCAGGCAGCCAATGATTACAATCTATCGCAATTAATGATAGTTCCGATGGTAATTATATCAACAAGTCAAATGTCCTACTTTTAGGTGGAATATCATTCTTTATTTTTATTCTTGATTTCAACATGAAATTATTTAAATTCATGATTAGCACACTTTTGTAATTCAATGGAACAATTTCCCGGCGAGCTACTGTCTGTTGAGCAATTATCCAAGTGAGCTAATTCTGCCAACAATTGTCCAGCCTTTCTTCATTGATTAGCAATTCCTTAATACCCTTGTTCATATACTTTTTGTGTTTTGATATATTGTCTATTATAGACTTCTCATTCCTTGTTCTGTTTTCTCGGGTGACCTTATGGATACCTTTATGAGGATACTTGGTATTTAACAGAACCAGCTCATTTGCTAGGCAAAATTGGAGTAATCTTTTCCCATTATTGTTTCTGGTTTCCTCTCCGTAAGGAGCAGCAGGGAGAAGCTCCAAGAAAGTTTGAATGTATGGGCAGAGGAGCTTTCTAAACGGAATATGGTCATCAGCCCCGGGAAAACCAAGTGCATGGTGGTTTCAAGGACGGAGAAAAGGATGCGGGTTTTATTAAATG
Organism: Triatoma infestans; assembly: GCA_011037195.1. NCBI lineage: Eukaryota > Metazoa > Arthropoda > Insecta > Hemiptera > Reduviidae > Triatoma > Triatoma infestans. Next base: position 71,836 of record JAAEAF010002338.1, read on the forward strand.
GAAAGGAGATAGAACAGGTCCCCAGCTTCAAGTACCTTGGGTCGATGTTCAGTGAGAGCGGAAGATTAAAAGAGGAAATGAATGCTAGAGTGGCCGCAGCGGGGAAGCTGTTCTTCGCTATTAATAGGAAGTTTTTAAGTAAAAGAGAAGTGGCCAGGGAAACAAAACTGGCAGTGTACCGCTCTACTTTTGTTCCTGTGCTTACTTATGGTAGCGAATCATGGCCGTTAAAGGAATCTGATCGTAGCCGCCTTCAGAGTATAGAGATGAGGTTTCTCCGGAAAATTGAAGGCAAGACTAGGAGAGACCGTATCAGAAACACTACGATCAGAACCGCATTAAAATGTGAACCGCTCTCCCAAGTAATTGAGAGAGCGCAGTTGAGGTGGTTCGGCCATGTAAACAGGATGGAGGAGGATCGGCTACCTAAGAAAGCGATGGAGACCAGAATCTCCGGCAGGAGATCCAGGGGAAGAAGAAGGATTAGTTGGTTGGACAATATTAAGAGGAGGATCGACGGTCGGGGATTAGAATGGGCAGAGTCCAAGAAACTGTCTATGGATAGGGATAGATGGCGATCTTTCTGTCAAACCTCTACACCGCAAGGTAGATGAGGTTAAAAAGGACTAAGTAAGTAAGTAAGTAAGTATATTGTCTATATTCATCATTAATTTGTCCATTAAAATTACCTCTAATCTAACAGGACGAAAGCGCAATTTATCCTAATGTTTGTAATTTGTAGCATGCAATAGAGGAAAGAGGAATTGAAGAATATTAAATGTTCCAAAACGTTCAAGTAAATGAACATTTTACATTTGAAGTATAATATTTTCAAACAAACTTTTTTGTTTCCCTAAAAATATCCTTACCGCATTTTCTAATTACTCTCTGGAGTAAAGAGAAGGTTCGATACATCTTGTTTAAACTATTTTACTTGTACTTATTATTGATATTTCTATTTCGTGGAAAAAAAACCAATTTGTTAGTAGTTACCACTCCTGAACAGTGTCTGGAAATATAAATTGGATCACATCTTTTATTGTATGTTAATGGAGGTTGCCATCCACTTGCATCAAATACTTTACGACAGATGGGCAGTACGTGCGCTTCAAACTGGCCGAATAACCACTGACGTCCAACGGAGGATTGCTTAGCACCAACATATACCTTGCCAACATCATTCATTACATACTCCTCTAACAAATGTGTATCAGGCATATACACGGTGTCATCTACAACAATACAAATACGTAATTAACATGAAGTATGGAATATTAATTATAATTCATTAAAATATCTCGCTAGTCCACCAGAAGAATTCTAATCTGAAGATAAATCAAAGATTCTAAAATTTATTTCTCATAGGGTTGGAACAAGCCTTCGCTGTTTAAATAGAAAATTTCCCTCCTGTATCACGAATATCATGTATTTCAAATCATGAGCTTTATGCTGCTTACTCAACTTATAATCACTGATAGCGAGTTTTCCACAAAGCCTTTGCAGTGAAATGCGTTTTTGTATTATATTTTTAAATATTTTTATTTTACAATACGCGGCATATCTTAAGCAGTCCGTTTTGCTAACAGACTGGTATTCTACACATCATGCAGGTAGGACAATAGGAGGTAAATAAAATTCCAGGTGTGTACCAATAGGCCCTTTCTTACGACCCCATAGGGCCGTATTCGTAAGAAAAATTTAGAGCCCGCCAAATGAAGACTCAGGTTCAAGTTTTCCTCTTCCAAAAGGAGCAGGAACCTCAAGCCTTTTAATAACAAAAGATATGCGTCTGTGTTTCTTGCATTATCTACAACGGCCAACGTCAACCAAGCCCAATAGATTCATATATCTATTAAGACAACAGTAGCCATCTCCCGTCTGTGATTCTACGGTACTCCGCCAAAAGTCCCTTCTTAAAGGCAAAAGAAATTATCTCGTTAAAGAAGCACGCTCCTATGCCTTAATTTCACATGGCCTTAGAAGTTATCGATTCTATAACATACATAGAAGACTTAATCAAATTTTAAGAGTGGCCACGGAATGGTTCCAACGGATAAGGCAAGCCAGCACTCTAGTATCAGTTCGTTTGCCATTCGCTTTCTCTTTGCTAGGCAGCAAATTAAGGGCAGAAAGTTCGAATAACTGACTCTTATAGTAAAAAATCAATTTAGCACTAAGTTCTGCTACACATAACCTAGACGAGGAAGCCACATTGGAAGATTAGGGAGTGAGTGAGTATTAGCGAAGAAATTGTGAGCACCTTCCAGCAGAAACGAGAATACGAGGTTAATTGAGTCACAAAATAACGATGGGGGTTAAGAGGTTCTTATTATATTGTAATTTGTTTGTAATTTTTAAATTTAAGGCGCGTTAGCATAGGAGGTCACTGGCGCCCGGAGATTTCTCCGGTCTCCGAGGAGTGATAACTGGCTTCAGACTACCATCCATCACTGGACAGTGAGCTGCAGCTGTAGACAAACCTAGGGCGCGAAAATCTAGAAGCCAAACTGCTGGATTTGTGTTCAAATCCGGGGCCCAGAGCGTTACAAGTCCAGCCCACTGAGCTAATTTCACCCCTAGATGCAGTAATACTTTGGCAAATGCCATACGATTCAGTCGTTGATAAAGTGAATAATATGGAACATAATAAAATGATTACCTTTATTCCATGGATTAAACAGTATGTAAACTAATTCTGGATACTCATATGTTGAACTACCAAGATTTGATCTGAGATCAGTTTTAACTTTAACCGTCCAAGCACCAACTGCACAAATTACGGGAGTTTTCATCTGAAAATTGTATAAATCATTATTATTTTGTTATAATATTAGTTGTCTGATTTGGAAGTCGTAAATAAATTGAGCTTACTCTTAATTTTAGTGTTTTTCCTTCATTTTTGACGGTTCTAAGGGACCACAAGTATGGATCTTCGGCAATATCCTGATTATCCAGGAGCCAGGCACCTCCTCTAGGTGACTGGGGCTTTTTCTCTTCATCTTCTATAAAACAAATGCAAAAAATTGAAAATTTGTGATAACGAGAGACATTTAATAACTATTAATTATATTTTTTGCTTTCACACGTATTGAGTTATTTTATGTAAAAAAGTGAACATACCATAGTTAAAAATAATTCTTAATTTGTCCAGTTGATTATTAAAAGGCCGATTGGTGAATACAATGTCCAAATCAAATTCTTGCCCACGTCTGAATATCGGAGTTGGTGGTTTCAAATGTACCGCTTCATATTTGTACGTTTTGTGCGCTTTGGAATTTTCCAAAGGATATAGATTCAATGAACTCACTTTTAATGCCATTTTGATCTTATAAAAAAAGAAAAGTAAATTATAAAAATTGTTTAATTGAACAACTTTAATAAAATGAAATTATAAATGATATTTTGCTAATTGAAATAATTTGGTATTTATTGTGTTGCCGTTTATGAAATATCAGTTTTTATTATGCAAAATATAATATTACTATATAGTCTGGGATAAGATCTAAAGCTCGAAACAAATGTTAGCCTGCCAGAAACAAATCTGTGAAGGATGAGGCCGAACATCATACCCCAAATTATTCACCAGTGGAGGAAACAAGCTTTAGCCATGTAAAGAAGGATCTTCTAAAGAAACTGCAGATTTCATTTCTCCTGTAGGGGTAGTGAACCCTCACCACCCATCCACTCTAACGGAGAGAAACAGCCCTTCTCGCACAGAGAGGAGAGGTTCGGCCAGTGGATATATATATGAGAGAGAGACAGTCAAAGACAATTCTGTTCAATTCAGTCTTACACGTCAGACATCATTCTGTTAATTCACACTCCGTACATATCGTTTAGCCACGTCAGTCTGTCAGTTCAGTTAGGTTCTAAATTCTAAAGTGTAAAGTCCCTGGCAGTCAGTTATATATATATACATATCAATTATATATCTTAACCCAATCTTAAGGTGTTTATCTATCATCATCACCAACCAATCATCTCCTCACAACACCCTTACATTGGTGGCAGCGTTATCGAAACCCTGCCGTTTCTCATTAAAAGGTAAGATATAATTTTCATTCATTTTTTTTTATTATTATTCATACTAGTTTTACACTTTTAAATTTTAATTTCCACTAATTTTTGTTACATCTATTTGTATATTTCATATTTTTAATATTTCGACTTCCTTTTTATGAAAAGAGCCGAAATTATTCAAAAATTAAAACAACATAATCTTCCTACAAGTGGCAATTTGTTATTTTTGAAAATTCATTCATAACTTCTCGGGAATAGCCACGCCCCTTACAGACTTAACAAAGAAAAATACCAAGTTTGTATGGTCTTCTCAAGGTTCATCGGCATTTCAACATTTCAAAAATTGATTTCTCCACCCATTCTGGCATACCCCAATTATAATTACGAATTTATATTGACTACGGACGCGAGCAATTCTAAGCCAACAAACAAACGGCGAAGAACGTCCAATAGCCTTTTCATCCCGTGTACTGTCTGAAACTGAAACAAGACTCTGCACCACGGAAAGAGAACTGTTAGCCATTCTCTTTGGCTGTAAACAGTACAGATACATCATTTTCGGCTACAAATTCAAAATAATAACTGACCACTCAGCTCTGCAGTGGCTTCAAAATTTAAAAGACCCGCATTCTAAATTATATAGATGGTCGCTTAAATTAAGCGAATTCGACTTTTACATCGAACATAGATCGGGTAAGGACATCGCGCATGCTGATGCTTTAAGCCGTTATATAGGCTGCATCAGTACAGATCAGACAGTGGACGAATATTATCCAAACATCGATCTTCCGGATAGCTCAACAACAAGCTGATGATCCGGAATGTCAGCAATTAAAAACTTCGAGCAATTACAAATTAAATGAACAAGGCCTCCTAATTACAGTTTCCGACAATTGCATTCTGGTACCGTCAGGGTTGCGTGATACTGTTCTGCGCCTTTATCACGACAATCCGTTATCAGCGCATTATGGTAGGCAGAAAACATACGAGCGTATAAGAAATCAATTCACTTGGCCGAATATTTCAAATGATGTGCGCAAGTATGTACAAACCTACCATAGCTGTGCCACAAGAAAGACTACTGACGGTTGCAAACCACCCTTAGGCACATTTAACGAGCCAAAAAATGTTTGGCAAGCCATTTCAGTTGACGTTGTAGGCCCACTGGAACACTCAACAAACACAGATACAGGAGAAGAGTACAAATATATATTTACCATAATTTGTCAGTATTCCCGCTATTTGGAAATGTTTCCGATGGCCAATCAAAAAGCGGAAACGATTGCTCAAATTATAGTTAACAATATATTTACTCGATATGGTACGCCCAAATATCTCCTCACTGATCTGGGTACAAATTTCACATCGACAATTATACTCGAGATCTGTGAATTTTTAAAAATAAAAAAGGTTTGCACAACGCCATACCATCCTGCATCAAATGGTCGCTTAGAACGTGTACATAGGGACATCGCCAACAATTTATCACACTATGTACAAACTGATAAGAATTGGCACAAATATCTGCCATTAATCAAAGCAGCACATAATTCCACAAAAAATGCTTCAACGAATTATACCCCTCATGAATTAGTTTTTGGTACCAAATTTCAATTTTCCTGGATACTAAACTATCCACAAAAAGATATTCAAAATTTTAACATTCATACAAAATGTCTATATGAAAAAATTCAAAAAGTTCGTCAACAGGCAAAAAATAATAATGAAAAAGCCAAGCAAATAAGGGAAAAATATTATAATAAAAGTGCTTCAAAACAAAATTTTTATGTAGGAGATAACGTTTATTTAAAAAATGTTACGCCCACGGGAAAATTCACAAAAAAATATCATGGCCCATACCAAATTTACAAAATATTTTCCAACCAGACTGCACTAATTACCTTAAATAATGATGAAAGAAAATTAGTGCATCTAAGCAAAATTAAAAAAGCCCATCTACGACAAAAACCTACAAACACACATAAAATGAAACTACGGTCAAGAAAGGCAAAAATTTAAAAATATTTTCGGAAAATTTAGACAAATTTTCCTGGTGTTGGGAGGAGACAATACTCTAGTCCAAGGAAAAATTCAATGATAAACATTTTAATTAAAATTTTTAAATAAATTCAACATGATATCTCAGTAAATACACCCAGGCATTTTGAAAATTGTATTTCAACATTTCAATGCACGTTTCAAATTCAACATTTAATTTTAGTTCATACACACTATTCATTTAAACAATTTTGTTATTGTGAATTGAACATTGATATTGATTATGGTCAATTTTAGGCCATACACCCCAATCATCATACATTTAATTATTGTTAATTTTAAATAATATACATTCTCATTCTTAACAATTTTAGGTTAAACACTTTATTTATTTAAACATTGAATTTTATGAAATTTTAGGTCATAAAAGAAATCATACAAAGCATTACTAAAACATTTCTTATTTTAGATACCAACAAAAGGAGTCATAAGAAGCATTTACTGATACATTTCTTATTTTAGAAAAACAAACAATACGGGAATTTAGCAACCGTAAAATGCTAAACTTTATTGCAGGATTAAAATACTGGAAAAATTATAAAAATTGAATACAACTTCCACAGCATTGTCTCAACGCCGACAAAACAGGTAAAAACCCTTAATTCTTAGATATATTTCATTGATTTGCTTCGTGTTTAATAGAATAAAAACGTCGACAAAAGGGTGAAATAACAATAAGCATAGCCCCTTACAAACATTAGGAAGGAATTCCAGCCACATTCAATAGGAAAGGATTTTCCCAGGTCAATTGGGAAATTTTAATCTTCAAGGAATTGCCGAACAATGGAAGTACTAATAAAAGGAGATATCTTTCTGCACCTGGTAAAAACCCAGTTTATTATACTTACTACTTTTACTTTTAATTGTTCTTTGTCACATGTACCTTGAAGGGTGATTAAAATCAACACCCCATGTAAATAATTTTCTTTCAAATGGCCATATACATTCATATATATTTTATGATGCTATTATAATACTTGTTTACCACTAACAAAATATTCGCTTAATCTATCTAGCTTTAGCACTTCGAATTCTGTCGACAAAATCTGCAGACATTCATCGACCTTCGAAATATTAATTAAATACTTATGAGCTCTCACCCAAATCCCGGCCGTATCCCCACCCCGGCCGTATCCCAGCTGCGCATTCCTGCATTCCTGCTCGCAAGAAATCGATTTCGTCCATTATTTATAAATTAATATTAAGTTTGCATAAAACAAATTTCTTCGTACAACATAATGCATAAAACAAATTTCTTGGTACAACATAATGCATAAAACAAATTTCTTCCTACAACGTAATGCATAAAACGAATTTCTTCGTACAACATAACGCATAAAACAAATTTCTTCGTACAACATAATGCATAAAACAAATTTCTTCGTACAACATAATGCATAAAACAGACTTCTTCGTACAACATAATGCATAAAACAGACTTCTTCGTGCAACATAATGCATAAAACAAATTTCTTCGTACAATATAATGCATAAAACAAATTTAGAAAACAAAATCATCGCATCGTCAATTCAGAAATCAACTAAAACAAATACATTAAATCATTGCACCTTGATTTATAAGCCATCGTATGACAACTCCAACCCTTGTTGGAAGCAGCAAAAAAAAAATAAAATAAAAAAAAAAAGTAATTTAATTCGTCTACAAACACACAAAACATACAATACACACTAAATATACACCACAAATCTTGCATCTTAAATAGATGCACTAAATGAAACAAATATATATAAAAGTGGATATATTTAAAAATTTTATGTATAATTCTTCTAGCTTATTACCAGAACACTATTCTTTTAATCATCATATTTATTCATATATGTTTAAACAATTTTAGCATGGTATCTATATACAAAAATTGTATTTCTTCACCAGGTTACTAACTTCCTTTATTATCCTTATCACTATTATTAACTATTTATATAATAATATTTATGCAAATCTTAAAAATATTGTATCTATACACCAAATATTTTTTTTTCTATCTTATGAACAGGATACAAACTTATGTATTTTCTTTATCCATTTATAAACTTAGATATGCTTATCCATAGTTTTAAACAAATTTTGTTTCCAATAATATTCATCTATATTCACCAATAATATCAATGGAATTTTTATTCAATATTGTATTTATATCAAGCATATTATTAGAATTTTTATTCAAGTTTCAAATATTGTATTTATATCAAGAATATCATTAGAATTTTAACAACCAACATCTCCTCACAACACCCTCACACTCCAATACTACTGACTTTCAGTCAGCTCTTTTAGGACCCAATATAAATTCTTTTTTTTATCTTGTCAATGCCCCAGACGTGTGAACTGTCTATCATTAAAAGTAGCAGCCTTTACAAGAGAGTCGTGACTTAATTTTTCCTAAATTTTAAAGGGGAACAACTTGCAAAATACAAGCAAGACCGACTTGGTTTTCGGATCTAGACCGCGCTTAGTTGGTTATTACAAAACCGATGTTTCGCCTATATTGCTGTAGACGTCTTAATGGTAGTGTTGATTTGTTGCAAGATCAACACACTAGCAACCAAGTCAACATACACTGAAGCAATACGAGTGAAACGTTGGTTTTTTAACGCTATGTAGCCTGAACCCGAACAGGTAAGTGTTTTGCATGAAAAATTGCTGCAGAAGCTTAAACATTGTTTAACATACTGATTTCAATTGGGACACCTGATTTCAATAAGATGTGGTTTCACTAAGTTTTCTCGAAGAAGTGGTTTTAAATTTGATACAACTTAAGCTGTCTTAAAGCTACTATACACTTAAAATGCATTTAAGCTATGGATGTACAGAGTAATGTTCTGAATGAAAAAAAAAACGTTTAAAGGTGTCTGTTATTGCTGACGCGCCCACTTCTGTTACAATAATATTTTAGTTAATATATGCTAACTTATTCATAACTGAAAGATAAGTTTTCTTAAAAATTCAATATGTGGTGTTAAAAATAGAAAGTTAAAAATATATTAAACAAGCCATAAATAATTAAACTTACCCAGAGAAAGAGATTTCAATCTGGAATGTTGATTAGTTTTGTGGTGCAGTTAAATAGAATTGTTGGTATCATTGTATTTATCAACCACTTCCTTTTTGGTTTGAATTATTATTAAGTTATTTCCTGTAATAGGTGGAATATTTAAATTTAGGGTTAGTGATAATATTTTTCGACACGAAATGATGGTAGGGTAGAATTTATAAAATTTTGGTTGAATTATTTAATAAACTTATTAATAGAATCGTTTATATATTAAGGAACTATGTTATGAAGAAATTTGGTGAAGATCGGTCAAGAAAGAAATATTCAATTATGCCAACGTCTTGATAGAATTTCCGTCTTCATCAAGTTACAAGTATCCTGTTCTAAATCATCTGCAGAAAATAAATGACCATTATTTTTAATTTTATGAGTTACTTTTAATTTTCTTTTTATGGTTCTGCGATGTAACAAATGCGTATGTTTAAAAATTCTTTCTCCACATCTTCACGACTAGCTATATATTAAAGCGTTGATAACGACAGGAAAATCTGTTAAAACGTTGGCATAATTGAAATTTTATTCTTGGCGGATCCTTACCAAATTTCTGCATAACATAATTTATCAACGGTTAACAAATACTTCTATATAATAAGGAATATCAAAATGTTTGGCCGACAGGAAGAGATGCCTGAAAAAAATAGCACCCCTTAATAATGTGAAACAAATGCTTCATGCCACAAACAAACAAACGAAAAAATTAAAAAAATACAGAAATAATAAATATTTATTCCAACTTGATTCTAATAGATATAGGAATATTTCTATTTATAATACAAACAAGTAATTCTGTAAAAGGACATCTATTACACTTGTCCTTGGCAGCGCAAGTATTGTGAAATGCTATGCCAATCAAAAAACAAATAACCTAATAGGATCTAATTTTGATGGGAAAGAGGTTATGTGATAATTATACTGTAAATATCTTGCTGTCCAACGTTATTCTATCTTGTGTCCAAGTTACTCAATATATGTTATTGTTTATTGTTAATTTGCGAACGATTTTTTTAATAATTCCCTAGTTAAACATGCCTTTAGTAAATATGAGTATATAACGAGTGGTGAGAGTCTAGCTTGAGATGTCACATATGTTGCTTCTTTGTACATGGGTCTACTCTGAATGCTCAGGATTGAGTCAGACCGAAATTAAGTCCATGGGATCGAAGAATAATAAGTTAAATTTGATTTGTAATAATGTGCTGGTTCTTCAGATTCATGCGAATGTATATCAGCTGGTCCTTTCTCTGAAAGAAAAAATTCAACAACTCAAGCATAGTTACCCATCAATCTAACAGTTCCTCCAGTGATTTGGAATAATTTATTTTTGAATGTAATGATAGAAAAAAAAACATGAGAGTAATGTCTTGTTTTTTGGTAAAGAAGAATTAAATTCCCAAGATGCGAATACCAGGTTAAATCATGACAGAGAGCAGATAACTTCCAAATTAAATGAACTACAGATAGAAGATAATCTGTTATCTCAAGGTTTCATATGTATGTGAGATGGTAAAGCTTCTTCAAATAAGAACAGACCCATCCATGTGGAGTTCGGTGATAGTTCAATTGTGAGATTTAAGATTCAGGAAGAAGATTCCGAGGCAAGCCTCCTACTGAATTGGGTATGACCAAATTTTCAACAACGTAAGTTGTGTTCAGTAAAGCTGAACTCAGGACAACCCTAGACAATAAAATAAAAAATGGAGAGAATGTAACATAAAGTACATCAATGTATAATTTCATTATATTATCAAAATTTTAGAGGATTAAATACAAAATTATGTGAGTAGAGATCTATTATTTCTTGTTTTAATTACGACGTTTTAGCATTATCCGAAACCTGGTTTACTGCTAAAGTATACAGTAGGGAATTAAGTATGAAAAATTATAATATTTTTCGGTGCGATAGAAATCCTTTAACTAGTTCTAAAAGTGCAGCTGGTGGTGTATTGTATTGTTGATATTGTATTCTATTAATTCTTACACATCTGAGATGAACTGGGATTATTTATTTCATGAAAATAATCTAGATTCTAAAGTAATAAAATTATATTCTATTTCGATGCTCTGAGCCAATACGTCCCAACTTCTAAGATCTCAAATACAGTCTTATTCTCTAATATAATAAACATTTTTAATAGTAAGAAGAAAATCGTTCAAAAGAACAGAAACGTACTAGATCATTAAATAATCAGCGCATTTTCTGATCTAGAAAGCAATGCAAAAAAAAATTCCCAAGCATGTTATCGAGACTACATTCATGTGTTGAATCCTCTATTCAAAAGGATTTTCGATACGTTTGGAGTTATATCAAAAATTTAAAATCAAACCCCGATATTCCCTTATCAACTCAATTAGTTGATGTTAGTTGGATACAGGCTCTGGCAGTGCAAATCAATTTGCCAGTTATTTTTCTGGTGTCTATCAAAACTCATTTGTAGATCTTTCATTAACTAATTCTATGTCGCTCTGGAATTCTTCTATTCTTTTCCATAAACTTAGTATCAGTTATGATTCTGTGGTGTCTAAAATAAACTCATTAAAATCATATTCTTCCATAGGTCACGATGGTATTCCGGCAATGCTTCTCAAAAATTGCTTATCACTCGCATTTCCTCTTTACCTTCTTTTTAATCATTCGTTGTTTACTGGTGAATTCCCGGCAATCTGGAAACATAGTTATGTTATACCAACAATAGATCTTTCAGGTCGCAGTGCGATAATCCCCTACAGCAATCTACATCTATGATATAAGTATCAATTTATAAATCTGGAGATCGTAAAAACGTAAAAAATTACCGTCCTATTAGCATATTATCTGTAATTCCAAAGTTATTCGAATGTTTGATTTATCTTCACCATTACAATCTTTGATTAATCCTGAACAACATGGCTTTATGCCTAAGCGTTCAACAACCACTAACTTAATAACCCTTCAACAGTCCAGCCTAACAGCTTTTGAATCTGATCTCCAATTGGACGTTATTTATTTAGATGTACCTAAAGCGTTTGATTCTGTAAACATAAATTTACTTCTGAATAAGTTGCAGTCATATGGTATTTCAGAAATTCTTCTTACTTGGTTCCGAAATTATCTCACCAACCGATCTCAAACTGAAGAGGGCAACAAATTTGCCCAAACGTTGGTGAAAATTTAAAAAGAGTTTTGGGGTGGGGGGCGGAACCTCAACATCCATTTTACAACATCGAATACAGCGGTCGCAACGAACACCAAAACTGATTTTTTTTTTTTGTACTTCTAAATAACGATGTTTCATATAACATAATATAATGTTACAGCTTATGATTCAATGTTGATTGCACATTTTAAAAATGAAATTATTCGATTAATGCTATAGATTACTGAAAATGGCATGTCTAATGCATATACTGAATTATCAATAAGTTACGGCTAAGGCCGACGATAATCGGTTTACATGAACTAAATGAATCCAGCACTGCTCAATGAGCACTGATAAAAATAAAGATATACAAAATATTACAAATAAATAAACACTACAACCATATTTTGTAACTGTGCAAGTTATATTTTGACTTACTGACAAAAGAAAAGAGAATATACATATAGGATGAAATGACAGAGAGATGAGAAATGAAGATTTCTTGGTGATAAATATAGAATGGTAGCTTGGCTGATGTGAGTTGCTTAAAAAGCAATATGTTTGGCTAGAACTCTTGATTGTTCTAATTGTAGAATGGCTAGCTTGGTAAAAAAACTCCTTGCCTTTTAAAAGTAATTTGGACAGAATGTGAGTTGAGACAGATGTCAAACAGTTTGAATAACTCTTCGAGAGTTGTGTTGTCGACACACAGTACTTGTGCGCTTGACTGGTTGTTTTCTTCTTGGTAGTTTGTTTTGAACTTTTTCAAATATTGGTTTAGCTCTTTAATATTAAACGTTCAAAGTTGATCTTGTGACTTGTAAAAGCTCTCAGATTAACGACTTTTTATACCATTTCTTCTAATCCTTGGTGAGAGATAGAGACAACTTATAGCGGGAATCCTGCCTCTCTAGTTCTAGCCAAACATACAGTTCATTGGGGTAATACCTAGTTTTAAGTATGCATGGAGCGCTACTAGCGCTTGTGTAGCAAATTTTTTTCAACAGCATAATAATTGATTTCATTACAATATATATATTTAAAACTATTAACACGTTGAATATATGGATGGGTATGCAATGTTGGATAACATCAGTGATTTTATCCGTCGTAGCATGCATATTGGTATGTTTTTCTCGTTGTTTTAAGAATTTTTGGTCACAGAAAAACGTAACAGTATGGGTATCGTTCAAAATACTTCTTTTAGGGGGGGCCCATCTTTTCTTGTTAGTGAATTAAAAACTTATTTCTATGTTGTATGGAATTTCTATTGTTTTGATACTTTTGAAGGACTAAATTCCCTTCAGACTTTTATTTTGTCAAGAAAATTGTTTTTCGAAATTGAGTATTTACCGGAAATACATGTTTTGTATTCCCGAGACTAAAAAGTTAGTTTTTAGAAAATATGTGTGTGTGTGTGTGTGTGTGTGTGTGTGTGTGTGAACGAATATATAAACGTAAAATCGCACTAAGTTCAAACTTGATATTCCAGTTAGTTCTCATCTACCAATTCACCAAAATCCACTGTTGAGAAGTGAGCCTTATTGATATCTTTTTCAGTTTTTACTACATATGCCCAAAAGTCGTCCATGCACCTAAATTTTGTATATGGTAGTCGTCCATGATCTAAACTTTAATAATCTGAAACTATGTATTTCTCTAAAAATATTTTAAAATAAAAGTATTAAAGTAGAAATGTTTATTTACTTTGAAAAAGATATTTTTATTAAAAATATTTAAGCACGCACCTAACTCCAACATACTCTGCTTATCTAAAATCTCAGTACTCCTGGAGAAATATATGGGCTACTACTTACCCTCCAATTCACTACATCCTGATTTCACTCTACAATACTACCAACCCTCATACTGCGCTTGTGATGTGCGCTGTGTGATGATATTGATATCACACAGTGGCTCATGTGAAATTAGAATAAAGTAGCGCTCCAGTGTCAGAATTGAAAACCAAGAATTCATTTTGAACAGCTAGAGATTTTCTCAAATCAGCTAAGTGAAATAGTTCATAGTAGAACTTATATTTTAACTAAGTATTTTTCTAGAGGGGTTCACATGCGAATGCGCGCAAACAAACAGAGGGACGGACCAGCCGCCACTGCTCTTAGAAGCTGTTGGCGGAAGTATTGCGATTGTCATGTTTCCGAAATTCAATTTGTCCGGCAAATATTTGGATTAACGCCAGAGTACTTTAAAATGTGTGTGTGTGAACAAAATATCTCAAAAAATTGCTGAAAACTGAAACTTGATATTCCATTTTGGTACTTCGTCACATCCGAAACAAAGGTTTCTGTCAAAATAGATACTAAAACCGAAAGTGTAACTTTACTGGGTTTTTTCACTTTTCCGCGGTTTTCACGGAAGAAGTTTCCAAAAAAAATTTTTTTTTTTTTAATCTTTGCACTAATCACATAAATACCTATCATTTTTTATTCAAACATTACAATAGACTTAATTCATCTACCATTTCAGTAGGCGTTGTGGTGGTTGGTTCCGCAGAGCTGGAAAGTATCAGAGACATTTTCCGTGGTAGCCTGCTTCATTTTGTGGTCATCGACCGGATTCGGGCGTTCGCCCATCTACAGGATGCGTTCTTCAGACAGTGTGCCAACACAGACTCGTACAGAGACTTAGAGAGTTAGTGTGAAACTAAGTCTCTGTACGAGTCTGTGTTGGCACACTGTATGAAAGAAACGCATCCTGAAGAGAGTTAGTGTGAAACTAAGTCTCTGTACGAGTCTGTGTTGGCACATGTCTGAAAAACGCAATCCTGAAGAGAGTAGGTGAAACTAAGTCTCTGTACGGTCTGTGTGCCCACTGTCTGAAGAACGCTCCTAAGTCTTGTACGAGTCTGTGTTGGCCCAACTGTCTGAAGGACGCATCCTGAAGATGGGCGAACGCCCGAAACCGGTCGATGACCACAAAATATAGCAGGCTACCACGGAAAATGTCTCTGATGCTTTCCAGCTCTGCGGAACCAACCACCACAACAAATGTAGAAAATTTGTCCAATAGGGCCGTAAAAATTGCTGTGAAAGATTGTTGACACAAGATCTTTTGTAATAGGTAAAGAAAACTCAGAAAATATATAGATATATATTTATTATATGTAGATATTAATTTAATCTAGATGAAATATTAGACAGCATAATAATATAGTGATTAATATATATGTTGTGGAAAACTAAATATAGTAACTATAGCAGAAAATATTTTCAATTAATCCATCAAATTGCCAATTTATGAAGTGACGTCAATCACAGCAGAGCCCATTATTTCTTGCATTTCTTTAGTATAAAATATTGCAACCAATGTTAATTGTCCTGGTGATGTGGGAGTTACTGCAGCTTCAATTTTTATATTCTCTTCGGGCAGCACATCTCTGAAAATAAATACATACATTAGGAGGATAACAATATTTTAAACAATGATAATAGGCAAATGCTCCGAAACGGATCTAGAGGAAAAGTTCTGTCGGGCGTGAACACTAAATTTAAAAATTGATCTTTTTTTTTTACTTTCTCTTAGTCCTGGTAAGAGGAAGTATTCTAATCATGTCAAATTTTCGATATCGAGTTTTCACCGGAAATATCGATTTTGAGGTCCCCTGAGTCCAAAAAAGTGGTTTTTAGCAAATGGTGTGTGTGTGTGTGTGTGTGTGTGTATATGTGAACAGCATAGCTCAAAAATGAAAAACCGTAGAAAGTAGAAACTTGATATTACGCTTAGGTATCACCTAGGATCTGACGGTGCGTTATCTGTCAATATTCCTCAACCGGAAGTACCACTTTTCTAGTTGCTTATTCTACGTTTTTACGATTTTCTCAAAAATAGCTCGGACGATTTTCTTCAAACTTGGTATATCAGCTACACATACAAAGAGCTACAACTTTTATTTGAAATATTTCTACGGAAAAATTCATTTAAGGGCACTTCTGGGGAAAGGATGGGGTTAGGTTTTCATCTTAACTACTATTTTAGTTTATTAGACAATTTTGTCATCTAAATAATGTTAATTAGAATTAAATATGTTGTAGAAATTCCGAGTTAGAAAAAAATCGGATAACCGGAAGTGCGTTTGTTTTAACACTTTATTAAATGATTTTTTTTCACTTTTTTGCGATTTTCTCAAAAATGGCTCCGACGATTTTCTTTAAACATCCTATATAAACTAAACATGCAAAGATCTACATCTTTATTTGAAACATTTCTCTGGGAAAATTCATTTAAACACACTTTTAGGGGAGGGGTGGAATTATAGCTTCCTCTAAATTGGTATCATAGTTGATTCAATCATCGTACAATCAATTTGTGTAATCATCGTACAATCCTATCATCTAAATAAAATTAATTAGAAATAAATAAATGGCCAAAATTCCAAGTTTTAAGAAAATTAGTAACCCGGAAGTGCGCTTTTATTGAACAGTTTTTTCAGTTTTCGACGAATTTCGTTAAATTTGGTACACTAACTATAAAATTTGTCAATTTTAATTTTGAGAACAGGAGTAAGAGAAAGTTGTCTGAGTATTTCACATCAGATTTTTTTTTTTTTTTTACAATTGAGTACCTGGAGGTGTGTTTCTGATGTTTTGAGATTCCTGGGCCGTCAAAAGCCAATACGCATTCAGTCAACTTCTTCTTTAATGGGTTTTTAAATTGGAAAATAATTTTTCCTTGTTTGCCCACTGAGAGACTTCCCGCCGTCTGAAAAATAAAAGGAAGTTAAGTATTATTTAAAGAAACAAAAATATAAATCTCTGCGATTTGAAAAAAAACACTAAACTTTGGAGCCACTATGGGTTGGCCTGCTAGATGGATAATTTTTATTGGGGAGGCGTTTTATTGTCGCTCTCATTGCCGTTTAGTTTTGGTCTTCGGTACCAGCTCCGCAGGCTAAAGCAGATATCCACTTTTTCTTATGATGCTGGGTCAATATTGTTGTTTTTGATGCACCACCTTTGTCAAAACTGCCATATGGCAGCAAAATGAGTGTGCTATCATGTATTCCACGCGCTGGGCTGAACTGGGTCGCAAGATACTGGTTTTACATCAAGATATACATTCTTAGCAATGGTCACTTAGTTTGCGACTTTATTAGACAGTTTTTGAGTTTTCAGCGATTTGCTCCATAAAAACACCGACCTGGTTTCATTAAACTTGGTGTACGTATAAGTAAGTTATTTTATTCAGGCGGGCTTAATGTCCAACTACCAAATTAGGTGTCGTGGACGGAGGAAGGAAGCACCTACTTTACTATTAACTTTTTTGTTTAATGAATATAAAATTAAGCAGTTATATGGGGGACCTGAACTGAGGCCCTCCCAGTTGAGTCCTTGCTCATACATCAACATCCAACCCTAAAGTGGTGATATGTTTTGATACAGCTCTTGTTCGTTCCATTTTGGATATCGTAAACTACCAAACAATATGTGAGGCTATAAATGCCTGAAGAATTAAATAACTTTGGTTAAGTAGATCTACTGCAGCAAATTAACTATCATTCCATCATAGGCTACTTCGTACCCCTCAAGAGTTCATTGTCCCAAACATTCTACTGATAAAAAAATTATATCTCCATGTAGGAAGGGGAAATAACTATATGTCTTTTTCTAATTTCTTTGAATCAATAAACTCCATTAGTTCTTAAAAAGTTTGTTGGAACCATGTATCTGATCAATCTCTAATTACAGTCACACCCGTAGGGGGTCACTTCTTCAAAGTTCCTGGAATTTCTGCAAGTATCCTAGCCGATCAGCACAAACAATACTTAGATAAGACATCCTCAACACATAAGACCTGCAGAGGCAGATGATATGAGCAAGTATTGGGTTTACCGTATCCATTAGGCAAACATACACATATATATACATACACACGCACACACACACACACACACACACACACACACACACATACTTGCTGGGACGTTGATTTTGAACATATAAATACCTGAATATTTAAAGTAGGTTTTATAACTTGGAAGTCATCCTCTCCAACCCAAGTTTGTTTGGTCTCATCTACTGTAGCTATTGCGTACAGTTTCATTAGACTAAATTCAACCAATTTGTCCAAATAATCATCTGGAGTTATATGCATCTTCAACTGTTTCTCTAAAATGGTCAAATTTAATTAATTAATTAATATAATAAAACTTATTGCTAATTAATAATTATTAAATTAAAAACTGATCATATACTTTCATTCGGGTTAAGGTCAATTGTTTGAGAAATTTTTTTAATAGTGTGACCTTTGTTTCCATTATAGTAAAGGCTTATCAAATTCAAGACCAGTTGCACTTTTCTTTTTTCTGCCACTGTATTCTAAAATTGAATTTTTCAATATGTAGATATTCTAGTATGATATAATTTTGAAACTATGAATGATCGAATTTATCAAAGTAAATGACAACGTAAATAAATTGACGTAACTAGGTAAAAAGTTTACCTCAAAATTCAATACAATAGTAAAACCTTTGCCAATATAAATTTTTTCAATATCAGACATTGAAAATTTAATTTCTTCAATCTGTTTGGCGTCTTCTAATTCAAAAACTGCACTGGCTCTTGGACTGCAATGCATTGCAGCTCTCATCAATGCCATTCGTTCTTCTTTTGAGCCTAAATATTTAAAAATCAGCCATAAAACTTATATAAATGTTTGTGAAGTAAATTTGATAATAAAGAAGAAATATTTAGTTTATCAATTTTTTTTTTCAGGATTAAATATTTTCTAAATTATTTTGATTTTAGTGATTGGAAAAATAAATTATTAATTCAACAAACCTTCAGGATTCTTATACTGGTACATGACATCATCTCTATCTCTTTCACCATTAGGATCAAAAATATGTGGTTTTTTGGTTAACATCTGATATCCAACACTTAAAAAATATTGTTGATATTAGTTTATACAAATGTATAATAATTTGGCGGGAATTACTCACACGACTTTCTATTACTGCATTCTTACAAATGCTAAATAAGGGAAGAGATTAGTTTAGTTATTCAATTCTTACAAATGCTAAATAAGGGAAGAGATTAGTTTAGTTATTCATTTCTTACAAATGCTAAATAAGGGAAGAGATTAGTTTAGTTATTCAATTCTTACAAATGCTAAATAAGGGAAGAGATTAGTTTAGTTATTCAATTCTTACAAATGCTAAATAAGGGAAGAGATTAGTTTAGTTATTCAATTCTTACAAATGCTAAATAAGGGAAGAGATTAGTTCCCAAGGCACCCAAGAGAAAGTTCCAGGTTCGATTCTAGTGTCCCCCTTGATTTTTGTTTCTTAGCGCTTCTACAGCTCAATGACAAGTGATGGACAGTGTTGCCTGAAACGTGGGAACAGCCCGGAAGCCGAAGTACTGAGAAGGCTCCGGGCGCCAACGAGCATAGATGACGCGCCTAAAAAAGAAAATCCTAAATGTTTACTTCTCCTAACTCCTTACTGTGACTTGAAACATTAAGATTCCAGTAAAGCGGAGAATTTATCGCCTCAGCTCCCCCCACGTACCCTAGGAAATACATTTTTTTCATTAAAATGTTTCAAATATAATTAATGGAAATATAATAATAATAATATAATAATAGTCTTTATTAACAAATTTGTTACAATAAAGACTGCCACCTGGACAGCGACCATCGGGGGAGTCTGTCATTTAATACATGCTCCACAAAAAAGTATATAAAATAAGATATATAACACAGAAGTAAAAAAATTAAAGAAAAGTAAGAGAAAAAATAAATAAATAATAACATAAATTAAGAACAGAAATTGTAATTCTATACAAACACAGTTATAGTAGCAAAGAAAATATGGCAAATAAAAGATTTACTTCATAACAGAAAAAAAAGAGAAAGATAAAATAACTGAAATGCAAAAAACTACAATAAATGTCTAATATGCTACAGAAAAAAAGGCGTAAAATAAATATACATACTTAAATTGAATATAAAGACAAATAAAATTGAAACATAAAGTTTAAAATAATGAATAAAAACGGAATGAGATGCGATTAAAAAAAGTATCAAACAATTATATTTTGTAATAGATTATTTCTGTATGTTGTGGCCATTTTACAGTAATTTACAAGTGCGGACCAGCCATTATCACCGTTTAAGTATTTTATTAAACAATTCTTAGAAAGAACTTGCTGATTAAAATATTTCAATCTAAGATCACTCAGTGCAGAACAAACATCTTTCACTTGCGATGAATTACACTTAAGGTACAAAGAGAGTTATGTTCACGATGTTGATAGATTTTAAAGTTCAAATTCAATAAACCTAATGGAAATATATATTGTATATATTTATATTTTATTTGAATCTGATTTAGTAGGTTTAGTCGAATGTTTAGATTTGCCATAACTTTTCCTTCCTGAACTGCCGTAAGTTTAATTGGTGGCTGGCAGAATGCGCTGCCCGCGTTCAGAATAAGTGTAATACCCACCACCTATATTTAATGCTGAGACCAACTAAACGTTTAGTGAAATACCAAATTCGAAGAAAATTTACGATCTACAGTTGTAATATCTGCAGTAAGAGAGAGTCTTCTGAATGTTTATACTGGATTTTATTTTCTTTTTTTGGAAACTGTTTAGAGATGGTAAATATCTCTTAATTCCTGAATATCCGGATATTAAAATTATCCTACTCACTAATCTGTAGTGGTTTTAATTTTTCTGTAGCCAAGCAGAGCTTTCTCATCCTCTTTCCAATCTACCAAATCAGCATTAACTTCTGAAATTTTTTCAGTAACATCAAATTCATAACCAACTTCTCCACGCTTAATAGCTTCCAATGATGATGGTCCAGTATCTAATTTTCACAAAATGGCATAAATTTTGTGTATATTATAAAATAAATTATATTCAAATGATTTGTTTATACGGCAATGGCCAGGAGAATTTTTAAATAAAAAAGGAATCTTTGTTGTTTAATTTGTGTAATTTGTTCTTCCAAATTTGAAATTGCCACGCCTCACTATAAACATTTTTCTAATCTCTCCCACCTTTTAACAGTTTAAAAATACTGTCTCTACCCCTCTCCTTCCCTAAAGGTATCTTTATCTTTTTATTTTCTTTTATTGTTAATATTATTTCATTTAATTTACTGTCACTTCTGTATTATAATTTCTTATGTTCAATCTGTTCTATTAATATTTCTTTAATTTAAATTTTTCTTTTATTTGTTTAAATCTATGCACTTTTTCTTTACTACAATAGTGTACAATAATGTACCTTTTCTCCATAAATTTCGCAGAGCTCCCGAAGAAGGACAATGGTTCCCCTTTAACGTAGAGCAACAAAGAATCTTTAAAAAGTCTGGCCACTGCCGTATCTCATTATAATTTTAAGGTTTGATAATTTGAAAATAATTTATATTCATTTTATTGCTTATATGTAACACATACTCATCGTAGGGTCAACTGCTTGCCATCCTCCATATCCTGGCGGTAAATCTGGGCGTGCCAACCACACATCAATCCATGCATGGAAATTCCACAGTGATTCATGTTTTCCTAGTTCTCCTTTGGCATCAAAGTATTTATCAACTGTTAGAGACTCATCATTATCTTGTGCTGAAATTATATTAGTTACCACCCTTGCTGGTATCCCCAGAGCACGGCAAACTGCAACCACATATCACACAATAAAATTGATTACTCATTCGCAAAAATTACGGTTTCATAAAAAAACATCTTATTGATTTAAATTGTCTCACCTGTACAGCCAAGTGAAGCAAATACCCAACATTGACCATATTTTACTTGTTCACCAGTTTCCGAAAACTCTTTCAAAATCGGTGCTGAACCGGTCCATAACGTTGGATTAGTGCCTCCTTCGAAATTGCTGCCCCAATTGCCTTGCAGAATTTTATACTGAAATGAGTTTAAACACATTCTAGAATGAAATAATGACTTTGTCTTACTGGAATTATGAAAATAGTGTAGCAAATTAGTTTGATTTGAAACAGAATTTAACTAAATAATATAAGAAGGCTAGAATTCGCCAAAAAAATTTTAAATGAACTTCTAGAATTCCGGTAAAATGTCGTAATAAAGAATTCCAACAGCAGGATATAGAATCATCTGTCAAAATTGGCGGAGGTTATTGTGATTTGGAGTTGTATGCCCTACAGTAGGGCGGGAATTTAAAAATAATTGAAGGCATTATTAATGTCCGAAAGTATATACCGTGTGGTAATTTAAATTGCAGTGCATGCAGAATTCGAATGAATTTAAATTAGAGATTTGGTATTTGAATTTGTTCCAACAAGATAACGATCTGGAGCATACAGTGAAAATAACTAAAAAACTGTGGTCATCTAGTGCCTTGCGAGCCTTATTACGCCACCACAATCGCCGATGTAAATAAATGCAATTGAGAATCACAACCACCTAATACATTAGATTACGTTGGAGACGGGATGGGTCATGATCCCAAAGAATACAGCTAATACAGGCTTATTGTGCCTGCCCCAATACGCCTAGTATTAGAAACTTCATCTCTTCATGAGATTTAGGGCTTTTCCAACCAATCCTTTTTGCGCTATCATCTCCTCATTATCTCATAAAGCCAAAGATCTCACAGCGCAATTTGGCGATTGCAACGCAGTCTTCTCTTCCTCCTCACATATTCCACACAGAGGTACGATTTTATTAACCCCAACGGATGCAAGTGTTTCTTGAACCTACTATGCCTCGTGAATAGCCTGTCACCAGATAAATTTGGTTCCTTCCTAAGCAAAAGGTCTCTTTGGTTCTATGTTGCACAGTTTAGGCCTAATAATCTTGCCCGGATTAGCTCCCGGACATGCTTTCCAGATTGTCATGTTCTCTCCAAATTACTGGTGACCGCGCAACTAATCCAAGTGTGCTACTACCGACAGCAGAGTCCAGCCAAGCACAACTCTAAACCATAATACTTTTCTATTCATCTCTAATTCATCCATTAAAGTTATCTTCTCTCTCTAATGTAGCAGGCAGAAAGCACAATGTTACCAAAAGTTTTGTAATTTCTGGCTTGCAATGAAAGAGGAACTGATGAAACTTGAATGTTCCAAAACGTTCAAGTAAACGAACATTTTACATTTGAAGATAATATTTTCAAAACTTTTTTTGCTTGCCTAAAAAAACGTCCTTGTTTAATTGCGAAACTGCTCTTCAAAGTACAGAATTTGATACATCTAGTATACATTTTTTTACTTGAAATTATTATTATTATTTTTTTTAATTTGTGTTAACATCTGTGGTCATTGGCGTTCGGAGCCTTCTTAGTGACCGTCAGCCTCTGGACAATGTTCTCTGGCTAAAGGTAACACTGTCAATCACCGAACAGTGAGTTGCAGAGGCTCCTAAGAAGAAGAAATCCTAATGGGAGCACTGGGCTCGAACCCGGGTTGAAATTATTATTTTTATTTATATTTTGTGAAGAAAAACAATTTAAAAATAGTTACCACTCCTGAACAGGCTCTGGAAACATAAATTGGATCACATCTTTTACTGTATGACAATGCAGGAGTCCATTCAGTAACATCATATACTTTACGACAGATGGGCAGTACGTGTGCTTCAAACTGGCCAAATAACCACTGACGACCAACGGAGGATTGCTTAGCACCAACATATACCTTGCCAACATCATTCATTACATACTCCTCTAGCAAATGAGTGTCAGGCATATACACGGTGTCATCTACAACAATACAAATACGTAATTAACATGGGGTATGGAATATTAATTGTAACATTAATTTCTTAAAATATGTCGATAGTCAACCAGAAGAAGATAATCTGAGGATAAATCAGGGTTTCTAGAATTTTTTTCTCGTGCGGCTAGAAAAATCTTTGCTGTTTAAATTGAAAATTTCCCTTCTGCCTAAGAAAAATCATGAGAAGCCCTGAACTATGGGCACTGAAAGCGAATTTTTCACAAAGACTTTGCAGCGAAATTTTGTGTTTTATTGTATTATATACAATACTTACAGGGCATATTTTATGTAAGGCGTTTTGCAAACAGACTAATCATTAAGATAATAGAATAGGAGGTAAATAGAATTCCAAATGTACACCTGCAGATTCTTTCTAGGTATACGAAAAATGATCTGTTCGTAAACAGTATTTGAAGCCAAATGAAGTCACAGGTTCAAGTTTTTCCCTTCTAAAAGGGAGGGAACTTCAAGGGATTCAATTTTTTAATAAAAAAATATGAATCAGTGTTTCCTGTGATTCATGGCGTTACCTACGAAAGCCAACGTCAACCAAACACAATAGATTCATATATCTATTATGTCAACATTCTGTCCCTTCTTGAAGATGAGAGAAATTATTTTGTTTAAGAAGTTTGCACTATTTCACATGGCCTGAGAAATACTCGACATCAATAACTTAATTAAACTTATAGAGGTGCTACAGAATAGTTCCGACGGACAATTCAAGCCAGCACTCTAGCACCAATTCGTTTGCCATTCTCTTTCTTCTGCCTTGCAGGCAGTCCAAATAGTGGCAGAATGTTTGAATAACTGACTCTTTCAGTGCGCCTTGATAAAAATCAATTTAGCGCTAAGTTCTACTTACATAATCTTGGGAGGAAGCCTTTTTATATAATAATATTAGAAGATTAGGGGATGAGTATTAACGAAGAAATTTTGCATCACCTTCCAGCAGAAACGAGAATACGAGGTTATTTGAATCACAAAATAACGATGGGTATTAAGAGCTTTTTTAGCGTAGTAATTTCTTAGTATTTTTAAAATTTAAAGCGCGTTAGCATAGGAGGTCATTGGCGCTCAGAGATTTCTCCAGTCTCCCGGGTGTGATAACTGGTTTCAGACTGCCATCCATCACTGGACAGTGAGCTGCAGCTGTAGACAAACCTAGGGCGCGAAAATCTAGAAGCCAAACTGCTGGATTTGAGGATCAAATCCGGGGCCCACAGCGTTACAAGTCCAGTCCACTGAGCTAATTCCACCTGTGGATGCAGTAATACTTTGGCAAATGCCATATGATTAAGTCGTTGATAAAGTGAATAGTATGGAACATAATAAAATGCTTACCTTTATTCCATGGATTAAACAGTATGTAAACTAATTCTGGGTACTCATATGTTGAACTACCAAGATTTGATCTGAGATCAGTTTTAACTTTAACCGTCCAAGCACCAACTGCACAAATAACCGCAGTTTTCATCTGAAAATTTTAAAATCATTATTAATTTGTTGTAATATTAGTTGTCTGATTTGGTAGTAGTAAATAAATTTGGCGAACTCTTAATTTTAGTGTTTTTCCTTCATTTTTGACGGTTCTGAGGGACCACAAGTATGGATCTTCGGCTATATCCTGGTTATCCAGGAGCCATGCACCTCCTCTAGGTGAATGGGGCTTTTTCTCTTCCTCTTCTATAAAACAAACACAAAATATTAAAATTGTGATAACGGGAAATATTTAATAACCATTAATTGTAAATATTTTTTGCTTTCATACATATTGATTTATTTAATGTAAAAAAGCGAACATACCATAGTTAAAAATAATTCTTAATTTGTCCACTTGATTATTAAAAGGCCGATTGCTGAATACAATGTCCAAATCAAATTCTTGCCCACGTCTGAATATCGGAGTTGGTGGTTTCAAATGTACGGCTTCATATTTGTACGTTTTGTGCGCTTTGGAATTTTCCAAAGGATATAGATTCAATGAACTCACTTTTAATGCCATTTTGATCTTATAAAAAAAAAAACGTAAATTATAAAAACTGTATAATTGAAAAACTTTGATAAAATAGAATTTGATTGTTATTACTTCACATATTTTGCGGACTCAAATAATTTGGTATTTATTGTGTTGCAGTTTATGAAATATCAGTTATAATTATATAAAATACAATATCAGTTTATCGTCTGGATTTATTAAAAATAATTTCTATTTCTGTCTATTCCTTGAAGAAAGCAGCTTTTCAACAGTCTTTTTGAGTTGTTTTGTGAATTTGATATGATCTGAAGTTTCAGAACACATAATACGCTGCTAGAAACGAATCTGGTAAGGATGAGGCTAAACTTCATACCCCAAAGTGTTTATCAATGGAGGTGATAGACGTGAGCCATGTAAAGAACGATCTTTTAAAGAAACTACAGATGTAATAACGCTAACACTACTGATTCTCAGTCTGCGCTTGTAGGGCTCGGTATATCCAGGTTTTTCTATTTTTCCATTGGCCCAGACAGATGATGTTTAAAAGTAGCAGCCTTTACAAGAGTGCCGTGACTTAATTTTTGCAAGATTTTGAATGGGAATAACTTGCAGAATACTTAGGCTTTCGGATTAAGACCGTCAGTGGTTGATATAAACCGATGTTTTGCCTATATTGCTCTAGACGACTTCAGGTTAGTGTTAAATTGAAGCAAAATCATCACACTAGCAGCCAAGTCAACAGTACACTGTAGCACTGTGGGTGAAATGTCGACTTTTTTTAACGCTGACGCAACCTGAACCCGAAAACTTGAGTGTTTTGCGTGAAAATGGCTCAAGAAGTCAAAAAAGATAGTGTTTAACTTCCTGACTTCCATTGGGACCTTAGATAAGATGTGGTTTCACAAAATTATTTCGAAGAAGTGGTTTTAAATTTGTTACAACCTTACCCACTGTCATAAAGCTACTTTAAACTTAAAATGCATTTAAGCTATGTACGTACAGAGTAATGTTCTGAATAATAAAAAAAAAAATCGTTTAAAGGTGGCTGTTATTGCTGACGCGCCCACTTCTGTTACAATATAATATTTTTAGTTAATACATGCTAACTTATTCATAACTGAAAGATAAGTTTTCTTAAAAACAATTTATAATGCAATTTGAGCTTTAAATAAACCAAAAAAATAAATAAATATATTAAACAAGTCATAAATAATTAAACTTACCCAGAGAGAGAGATTTTGAAATTGAAATGTTTTTGAAAGATTGATCAGGAATGTTGATTAGTTTTCTAGTGCAGTTAAATAGAATTGTTGGTATCATGTATTTATCAACCACTTCCTTTTTGGTTTGAATTATAATTATGTTATTTCCTATAGAAGGTGGGATATTTAAATATAGAATTTGTGGTAATATTTTACGACATGAAATGAAGTTGGGGTAGAATTTATAAAATTTTGGTTGAATTATTTAACAAACTTGCTGAATCGTTTATATATTAAGGAATATCAAAATGTGACAGTAAGATGTGCCTGAAAAAAATAGTGATTCTAGCGCCCTCAAATAGTGTGATATAAATACTTCATACCACAAACAAACAATCGAAAAAATTAGAACAAAACAGTTATACTAAATATTTATTCTAACTTGTTTCTTATAGATATAGGAATATTTCTATTATATACAACAAACGAGTAATTCTGTAAAAGGACATTTTTGTTATTCTTGTTTGATCTTGGCAGCATAGACAATGAAATATCAAACAACTTAATATTATAGTCAGTAGGTTTATTACTTATTTCTTTCCGACAAATATAAATTCACAAATATTAGTGAAGCGGTTCATAATATTTCTTAGATTAGGAATGTTTCCTTTGGATGCAATAATTCTTTGCAAATATATTGTCTCTTAGCTAGTTACTTCTTCAGTTTGTCCGCACCCACTAATCAGACCATCTCCTCAATATTCCTCAGGAGATATAGCGTTCTTAGTGAAATAAAAAACACTTACTGGAGAATATATTCCTCGAATTTCCATTGCACTAAGTAGGGATGCAAATATCGCATTTTCAAGGAAATAAATCATTCGGTGTCCTAACTCAAGATTTTCCAACACAAAACCATAATTCAAGGGATTTACAGTAAATTAAAAGAATCATTTCATAAATGTTATACTTGATAAACTAATCCAGTAATAATCAATGATTGGGATAATTCTTGAAATTATTAGAGTGATGCATTCGCAAATCTTGATGTAATCTCATTATTAGGGATTCATTTTCTGTTTTAATTCGAGAACTAATTTTCATTGTGTTAATAATTATAATGAACTCGAAAATTATTATTGATACTTTTATCAAATTTGATAGTGAATCGTGTAGATCTTGTTATTCTATTGAAAATGAGGATGCATTATTCATTTTTCACTTTACACTCTTTTATTTAATAGTTTTACAGGAAATTTGTTACTACTAGTGATAATAATGATACCAATGTAATGTAAACAAAGTTGATGCATCCCCCAATAAAAAAGGAAAAAACCAGAATTTTGTTTGTATTTCTGAATAATGATGATTCATATAACTTAATATAAAGTTACAGCGTATATTTCAATGTTGATTACACATTGAAAAAAATGGAATTATTCGATTAATGCTTTAGATTACTTTAGATTAATGGCAGTGTTATCTAATGCATGTATGAATTATCGATCATTTACGGCTAGAGTCGTTGTTAATCGTGTTACATGAAATAAATGAGCAGTGATAAAAGTAAAGATACATAAAACTTACTGCAACACTTTTTGACAATATACTGACAAAAGAATGGAGGATATATAATATATAAGATAGAATGACCGGTAGGTGAGTGATTTCTGGATGATGAATATAGAGTATTAGCTTGGCTGATGTACGTTATTTTAAAAGCAATGTGACTGGCTGGAACTTTTGGTTATTCTAATTGTAGAATAGCTAGCTTGCCTATTAAAAGTAATTTGAGACAGATTTCAAGCACTTTGAATAACTCTTCGAGAGTTATGTTGTCAACACACAGTACTCGTGTGCTTGACTGGCTGTTTTCTTCTTGTTAGCTTGTTAAAACTTTTTCAAATGTTGGTTTAGCTCTTTAATTATTAAACCTTCTAAGTTAATCTTAAGTAAAAGCTCCCAGATTTTTTATTCCATTTTTGGTAGACACTTTCTTCTAATTCTTGGTGAGAGGTAGAGACAACTTATAGCGAGAATCTTGCCTCTCATAGTTGTAGCCATATCAAACATACAAGTCATTGGTTGTTCAAGTATGGCTGGAGCGCTAGTAGGGCTTAAGTGGCAAATTTTCACAACAGAAGATTTGATTCCATTACAACATAATATTGTCAGCTGTTTAAAAGTAGGAAGATGTTGAATATTTGGTTGGGTACGCGATGCTGGATAACATCGGGGGATTTTATCCGTCGTAGCATGCACATTGTTATGGTTTAATCTAGGATGAAGAATTTGTGGTCACAGAAAAACGATATAGATGGGTATCGTACAAAATATTTCTTAAAGGAGGGGAACCCATCTTTTCTTGTTAATAATAGTAGTAATTAAAGTTTATTTATTAGAAAACATTACAAGAATACACTTTTTTTTATAATTTAACCAAAAACTTAAATCGGCATGGTTTTTACCGTCTGCCGGAGCTTGAAACATATATATAAACAAAAAATATAAGTATGAATTCAGAGGGGAAATAAACCTCAAGAATTTAATAAAAATGAATACTATACAATCTCAAAAAAATAAATAAAAATAAAAATGAACAATGAAATAAAATAAATTATCCCTCATTTTTTAATTATTAATACTAAATTACTGACATTAGAGTATCATTAATACTAACATTAAAACAAGAGTTTCTCTCAAACAGAACAACTTAGGCTACAAGTTAATTTAGAAATTTTCCTCGAAACTTCCAAGATTCAGTTGCGTATCGTATCAGTTGGGGCCAATCCATTCCATTCAGCAAATTCACGAATCTTCCCAGAGAGAGATATCTTTCCCCAAAGACAGCTAAACGAATTGGCGACAAGGCAGGGCAAGTACCCACAAAATGAAAAGTATCCTCCCTCTCTCCAAGATCGCATAGAGAACATTCGTCATTGGACTGTGAGTCATAGGTCTTATAATTAAGCTTTAGCAGTTCTCCCCTAAGTCTCAGAACCCAGCATACCGAAGATAAACCATTGAGGGCATCTACATTACCAAGTAAATCAGCACATTTCACCTCATGATCTAACAATTTATAAATTGTATACCTGTGAGTAGAGTTTGCTCTTTCTTTGAACTTATTCCTAGCATTCAATTTCATGTGGTC